>JAFISD010000075.1:0-125451 GCA_022560085.1 Helminthosporium solani
AAAGATATAGTTATCTTAATAGATAGTAGTAGGTTTATATAATATATTTAATAGATATCTACTAGTATTATTAATATAGGTAATAGTTAAGGTAATAGATAGATAGTATTATAAGCTTATAGCTAATACTAATAGTAGTAGCATAACTAATAACTCTAAAAAAATAAAAGAAAAGTAGTAGTAGGGTTACTATATTAATATAGATATAATATTAATATACCTAGGCTTATAACCTATAAAAGGAAGATATTTATATTATACTAAGGAGTATTAGAGGAAGCCCCTAAGATGCTTAGGCTAATATCTACTCTAGTATATGACGTCATGATTGATCCATTACTCGGCAGGTGCCGCTCAACAAAACTAAGATGAGATGGCAAAGTCACGATGCATCCATTTGCCGCAACAGGCTCTCAGCCTTTGTCTGTGTCTTCTAACCATCGATAGATTCGAGATAGGACGATGGACGTATGAAATTTACAACACATGTAGATACAATGTGCTCCATACTATCGTACGTATTGTATTGTGCTCCGTAGATATGCAGAGACGTTTCTAGAACGGATTTTTGGACCCGGGCGATCGGCACAATATCGCCCCGTTCAAACTTCAGCCCCAAGACGCAAACCAACAGATAATAATCAATGTATCGAATCATCGCCTTGACTCTGGTCAGCAGCAATACGAAGTATCAGCGCATAGTATACGGAGAAAGGAGTACAGACGACATGTTTGCACATTTTCGTTGGCGACTTGGACGACAAGAACAAGAACAAGGCGTGTTTCCAGGGCTAATGGGATAATGAATTGTCGCAAATCCAGGGAGCAAAATGTAACTACATTAAGCCTTGAGGATTATGCGATATGTATACACCTACCTACGCGACATGAATCGATCTCTTTTTAGCTTGAAGGACGAGTTGCTTCCGCGAGATCGATACTGTACATATACGGCGCAACCTACTATACCTCTTTCGTCCTAGCTTAACTACTCTAGCGAATGCGAGTAAGCCTTGTCGCTAAAGATCTGGCCTGTCAAAAGTTGCACCGACGCCGTGTGTCGAAATACTCATCGCTCGTAACTGTCCAGTCTCGATCCGAAGGCCCGTCGGAATGCGCAATGGACACGGCTTGCGAGATATCAGCGGACGAGCTGGTAGATCGGATGATCGGCCGCAAAGTTGTTGCCTATGCCGATTGTCGTTGCTTTGAACTCCGTACTATATATAAGAGAAGAGGATGCGCTTCGTTCGAGCTATGTCCAGATGAACAGTATCTAATCGAGACTTTTTATACCCGTTGACAGGCATTGCGAGGGCCTTTGTTAGGAATTTTTTTCTCCCACTAGATCGCATCACCTTTTCCACGGTTGTGTTTTCGAAGCGTCATGCCTGGACCGACGAGTACTAGCGTACCTCCTTCGTTGAAAGAGGAGCAGCAGATTGTTTATGATCCGAAAGCCGATAATTCACCTACAGCGCCCGTCGATGGCTTCTCGAATACTTCAGATGATGCGGCTGTAGAATTCAAGCCATCGGGGCGTTTCATACTCACTTTCGTCAGTATGTCGGTCATCGCCCTGATGTCTGCCCTTGACGCGACCTCGATATCTGTCGCCCTTCCTGTAAGCCTCACCTTAACCATTCCCAAATGGGTACAGTGGTGTACCAGAAGCTTGGATAGATTTTCCACATATTCTACAGTGTAGCACTTTTCCCAAAATTCTGTTCAAGTTTCCTTGCTAACTACGTCCTAGATAATGGCCAGAGTCCTCGGTGGATCAGCGATCGAGGCTTTCTGGAGTGGCACCTCGTTTCTCTTGACCTCCACCGTCTTCCAGCCTGTAATAGGGTCCTTTTCGCATATCTTTGGCCGCAAGCCTCTCATCTTTGTCAGTTTGGCATTCTTCCTTGCCGGATCGATCGCTGCGGCTGTGGCGAACAACTTTACCGTCATCCTGGTCGGACGCACTATTCAGGGAATCGGCGGTGGAGGTATAATCTGCTTGACTGAGATATTGGTCACGGATCTGGTACCCCTGAGAGAGCGAGGAAAATGGTTCAGCATCTTCAGCGTCGTTTGGTCTATTGGAACGGTCACTGGCCCGCTTCTCGGTAAGTGATTCAGCGTACAATGCGACGTGGATGATTCTGATCTGCTGGCAGGTGGTGGTTTCAGTCAAGGTGTCTCATGGCGTTGGATCTTTTGGATCAATCTCCCTTTCATTGGAGTTGGGGGTGTCATGATCGCAATCTTCCTCAGTCTCCACAATCAGACGGGATCCTTTATCCACAAACTGCGCCGGGTGGATTGGGTCGGAATGTTTCTATTCCTGGCATCGACGACTGGTTTTCTGATTCCGATCACTTGGGGCGGCGTTCAATATCCCTGGGATAGCTGGAGAACACTGGTTCCACTTATCATTTGTGCTGTGGGCATAGTAGCTTTCGTTCTTCATCAGGAGTACATTGCCGCTGAGCCGTTGATTCGAACAAGTGTCTTCAAGACAAGATCCGCGGCCATCGTTTACTTGACAACCGTTACCCATGGCATCATCTTATGGTCTCTCCTTTACTATCTTCCGCTGTACTACGAAGCAGTCAAAGGGATGACGCCCATCATGGCCGGCGTCGCGCTATTCCCCCAGACCTTCACAGTAGCCCCGGCAGCAGGTGTAAGTGCACCCAAGTACAATAATGTGGGACCCTGAAACCGGGGAACTAACATGGATCAGATCACGGGTATCCTGATTGCGCGCTCCGGCAACTATCGCTGGGCCCTCTGGACAGGCTGGTTCATAACCACGCTTGGCGTCGGGCTGCTCATCTATCTGAAGCCCGACACGTCGACCTTGGCCTGGGTTTTTCTCAACCTTGTCGGCGGCACAGGAAGCGGCATGCTTTTCCCAGCCATGGCCATCGCAACGCAAGCATCCGCATCCGCAAAAGATCAAGCCTACGCAGCCAACATCTTCACCTTTCTCCGCGCCTTCGGCCAGACCATCGGCGTGGCTATCGGGGGCGTCATCTTCCAGAATCAGATGAAGAGATCCCTGCTTACGTATCCTCTGCTAGCTGGCAGGGCGGTCGAGTACTCGCGGGATGCCGCCGGGCTGGTGGAAATCATCAAGGCGATGCCGGACAGCGATGTCAAGTTTCAACTGCGCGAGAGCTACACCGACGCTTTAAGGTACGTCTGGATTGTCATGACGGTGTTTTCGGCGGTTTCTCTCGCGGCTAGTGTTTTCGTTAAGCACTATTCGCTCGATGCGGCGCTGGAGAGTGAGCATAGGTTCAAAGAGAAGCGGAGATCGAGCGATCTGGAGGGTATCTAGTGACATGGAGGCGCAGTAAAGTCCGCTCGTGCTGATTCCGCGAGGTCGTTTCTACATTGGGCGGGAAACGTGACGATGTTATGATGTTATTATTATACTCTGGATTCTAATTGGGATTTACGACTCTTGGCTTTTGATCTTGGTTGGTCGGTTTTGCATTTCTCTCTTTCGACTGTAATTGTATGGAGCGATTGGATAGATATATGGATTAGATGGTAGTGCGTAATGTATATATCTTTTTACCTGGAAGACAGTCCAATGGCCTCATTGCTGCTTTCAACGGGTATCTAGATGATTTCTACCCAAGTAATAGTCAGGCTGTGAAGTCTACTATAGTTTTGTCTCGGGTCGAGCCGGCGACGGGAGCAAGGAGGTGTTGTTAGTTAACACGGCGTCTATCTATTATCGGACTAGATATTTACAGTTGTACATAGTCCGTATATTGTACATGTTCACGCGTCCGCAGCCTTGCAGCCCCACTGTACAGAAATAACTTTTGCCTACCCCGTACATAGATACCAAGTAGATAGGTAATGGTAGATACTCCGTACTGCAGACTGCATCCATAGACTAGTCAACGACGAGTACGGAGCACTCCGTACCAAGCATCACAATGGTGCAAAGGTAATTAGATTAATTAGAAGAAAAAAAAAAGATAGTCCAAATTTAGGCACTGTGAATGACGCATCCACTTCGTGTTCCTACAGTACATGGCATCCTGGCGTTGTCTACTGCTGCCATGTCGCAGGCACGAATCGCAGCGGGTCTTGTGGGATGCTGCTTTGGGTTAGGTGGGAGCGTGAGTGTGTCGCGGGTCTCAGGTTGTATTGCCCAGGCAAATGCGGTCAACGGTGGACAGGGGGTGAGATGAAACACGTCGGCCAAAGATGGTCCTTGCGGTTGGGTGGGGCGATGATTGTGTGATGGTGGTGATGGTGATGGATGGGTGTGATGCGAGCGATAGATGGATAGTGTGTACGGAGTATGTGCGGGGAAGCAGGAGATATGTATAAAGAGGTGGGTGATTGTGAAACGGGAGGCTATGTGGCTATGTATAGGAGGCAGAGGAGGAGGCGGAGGCGGAGGAGGAGGAGGAGGAGCAGGAAGACAAGAAGCGAAACTTTCGAGCACGTTGGAGCGGGAATGGCGTTCGCATCACTTGCATGATAACTCATGAGTCTCCAAAGCCAAACGGTGACAGTCTCGCAATGGAACATTTGTGGGCGAATGGAGAAATATGGCATCGCTTGTCAATCAGTGTGTGTTTGTCTTTCACTGCCTCCTACGGAATACTCAGTGTGTCTTTGGCAAAAGGAGGAGAGACCGTTTACTACATGTACTTGATGATGATGATGATCGCGATGACGATGATTATGATGTAAAGGCGAGATGTCACCATTGTCTGTCTTTGTGGTCGCCGTGCCCCCCTCCTAGCCACCGCAGACGCGTGGTGTGGTTTATTGGATCGCCTAGTTGTGTACGGAGTCCTCCGTACATGCATCATGTATGTGCCTGCACGGTACGGGGGGCAGTAGGGGGGACTCGGAGGCTTGCAAGCAGATTGTCACAATTATAACCCGTCAACTATTAGAAGCTGGAATCGAATTAGATACACTGAAGCATCTCCACGACGTGTCTGGCTGGCGTGTGGCTCTCATCCATTCACCTTTCCCTGGTGCCTTTGTGCTGCATCCCCCCGAACGGCAAGCGTGCACGGACGCGTAGGACCAGCCCCCGGTCGCACATTCCTCATTGGCCCAGCGACGCCCCAGTGTTGTCCGCAGTCATCTCATTTCGCAGATTGGCAGCGTCGACCCAGCAAGCAAAGCACCGTGGCACCTTCCTCCCGCACACGAAACGCCTCGCGACGTGACTGCACCTCCTGCCAAAGTCTCTCGTTCCCCATTCTCAGTTCCAGTTCCTCTTCATCCGCAAAGCCTCACCACAGTCACTCGTTTCAGCGACCGCCACAGATCTCGAAGAAGAGAAATCCACGCCGTTCTCACTTGGCTCCTCAGGTACCGCCAAGAGCACACCCTTCCCGACGCCTGCCGACTTGCCAACGTGCCAATCTGCTCTCGTTGTCACTGTTGCTGTCGCTGTCGCTGTTGCTGTCGCTGCTGCTGCTGCTCCTCCGCTCCTTCCCCGTCAGCAAGGCCAATCGGGACGCCACCGTTCTAGGCCATGCAGCACACCTCCTATTGAGTTTGACTGCTCCAACCGTCACCCACCACCCACCACCCACGACACCTCTATTTTTCGGACACCACACCATCGACCTTGTCGCGGCCGAGCCAGCCAGCCATGAGGGATCCGTTCTCCTCGCTGCTGGCGTCGCGCACCGGCAAGCTTGCACTCTCGCTTCTGCTCTCGGCGTCGACGCAGAGCTTAATACCCGCAGCAGATGCCTTCACCGTCACTCCCGTACCTCTACCTAATCTCAATCTCGACGCTCTCGGCCGCGTGGCCTTCGCCGGCGACTTCGATTCAATATCGCTCTACCAGTTCGCCGAACAGTCCGAGACAAACACCGGCTTCGAAAACGGCATCTACCAGGTGCTCCCCAACGGCGTTCTGGCCAGGATCGCTGTCGGCAACGGGCATACCTTGACATTGGATGGCGACGCCAGAGCCATGTGCGCCTTCAAGCGCGGCAATACTCTCGACGGCTATTTGATAGGCGGCAACTTTACGAGCGTTGATGGCCTGCAGACCGAGGGCGGCATCGCCTTCATTAACGGGACCACGGGCAAGCCGAGGGCGCTTCAAGGATTGAAAGGCTCTGTCAACTCCCTGTATTGTGACGATTCCCGCAGCCAGGTCTATGTTGGAGGCGAGTTCGAATTTACCGGCGGAGTCTCCAAGAACGCAGTAATATGGAAAGATGACTGGGTGGAAATGCCGTTTGACGGGTTCAGTGGGCCTGTCAACTCCATTGCGCGCACATCTAACAACAAGATTGTATTCGGCGGTCAGTTTGACGGACTAGGCAACGGAACCTCCGGCGTCGCACAAAACAATACGCAGTCTCTTCCTATAGGCTCCGCGCAAATCACATCGCAGACAAGCTCTGGCATAGATGGCTTTTCCGACCCCAAGACGATTGCATGCAAGAGCAACCCCGAAACCCAAGGCTCGGGCTCAACCTGGCTTCTGGCGGACAACACTCCTGGGTTCTGGAGAGCCGGATTCGGATTTGGATTTCAACCCACCAAACTGCGGCTGTTCAACACCAACTTTGAGGGTCGCGGCACGAAAACCTGGCGTTACACCGCGTTACCCGATGGCGGCATCATGAACTTTACCTTTGTGAACCCCGTGACGAAGCAACAGGAATTCTGTGACGCCCGCTGCCCCCTACCGCAGGGCAATACGACAGCCCAGGATTTCTTCTTTGTCAACCAGGTTGGCATGAATGCCTTCCGGCTTGACATTTCCGATTGGTATGGTTCAGGTGGTGGTCTGAATGCAGTAGAAGTGTTCCAGACCCGTAAGTCCCCCATATTCGCAGTGTCCCGAATTTCTCACTAACAAGTCAAGAAATCTTCTCTTACTCCATCAATGAATTTAACAAGCCGAGATGCGGCGGCGCTACTACGGGTGCTAGTTCCTCTGTAACTGGACCATGGGTTCAGACTCCTTCGGGGGAGAGCACCTCAGAGTATCTTACCGCGACTTTACCGGTTGACTCGGTAGATCCCAGTAGGCAAGCTGTCGTCTTTCAGCCCGACATCCCACAAACCGGGAAATACACAATCAAGTTGTACACGCCTGGATGCCGTGGCGACAACACATGCACTACTCGCGGCCGCGTAAACATTACCGTCGGCGTTCCAACGAATACTAGTTCAATGCAACCGACCAGCACGCAACTTTTCCAAACCAACGAATTCGACAAGTACGACACGATCTACGATGGTCTGATCGATGTATCCAACGGTCAACGACCTTCTGTTACCTTGGCACCTGTTGCCGGACAAAACCTCGGCGGTGGTGTGTTGACTGTCGTGGCCCAAAGGGTGGGTTTCGAAATCAAGAATGCCACGTCCGGCGGTATCAACGGCCTTTTCGAGTTTGACCCTAGCAAAGACGTCGTCGACGAAGATCTTTCCAAGTCGACCATCAATGCTGCTGGTTCGAAACTGACACCTTCGCAAAATGCTATCATCACCGCACTCGTTACGACCGGAGACACTCTTTACATTGGCGGCAATTTCTCATCCGGATCTGGGCTAAACAACATCTTCTCTATCGGAAAGGATGCAAAGGATCCATCTCCATTAGATGGGAATGGCCTCAATGCCAAGGTGGAAACCCTCTATGTCGGTGGGAGCACTTTGTATGTCGGTGGCAGGTTCAACAACACCCGAAATAACGGAGCGTCTGGTCTCAATGGCGTGGCCACCTACAACAACGGCAAATGGCAAGCCCTTGGGGCCGGTGTGCAGGGTACGGTCATGCACATTGTTCCTTTGTCAATGAGCATCACCTCCGGATCCCCCGAAGACGTTATCGGTATCACTGGTTTCTTTAGTCAAGTAAACGGTTTCGGCAGGAACCCGGCATTTGCTGCGGATCGTTTTGCGATTTGGGTTCCTTCCAAGAGTAACTGGCTACACAACCTCAACCTGCAAACACCGATAGTCCAGGGTCATTTAATGACCTTCGCCGAAATTCCGGGGGCAAAAGCGCCGGGCAATCGAATTTACGCCGGGACTATTTCTTCTGGATCTCTCGGTGCGAGCGGGGCAGCCATCCTAGAGCACGGCGGTCAAGCGTTGTCTCTTGGTAGCTTTGCTATTAACATTCGGGATCAGCAACAGCAGACATCTTTGCGAAAGCGGGCACTGACGGACAACCAAAAGTTGAACACGACGGGAATAAATGCTGCCACCTTTTACAAAGGTAACAACATGAACAAGACCATTCTCGCAGGCCACTTCGCTGCTTCTGGATCCGACAATCAGAATATCACCAACGTTGCCATCATCGACGGAAAAGACTCTGATAAGGTTACTGGCTTTGGCGAGCAGGTCAATTCGAACTCTACAGTTGCAGCCGTTGCAGTGTTGGATAACATTCTTTATGCGGGCGGAAGATTGACTGGCCGCGTCAATAACAACAGGATTGCTGGAATCGTCGCATACAACCTTGAGTCGAACAGCTTCGTAAACAGTCAACCGCCTGCGCTCCAAGGTACTAATGTAACTGTCAATGCCATTGCTCCCAAGCCAAAGTCAAAAGAGGTATACGTTGCTGGTCAATTCGACTCTGCCGGAGCCCTGAGTTGCCCTGCGCTCTGTATCTGGAACACTGACCGCAACCAATGGACTGCTCCTGGTGCCTCGCTCACAGGCGTCGCTACATCTTTGTTCTGGATTTCAGATACTAAAGCTCTAATCTCTGGCAACCTCACGGTGGCCGGCAACCAGACCAGGGTCGTCTCGTATGATGCTGCAACCAGCCAGTTCCAGTCAATCAATGATGCCAATAACATACCAGGTCCTGTCACTGCACTGACCCCAGCTAATGCTGATGGCTCCCAATTCTGGGTTGCCGGCCAGGCCAGCGATGGCAAAGCCTTCCTTCAACGGTTCAATGGCCAGACGTTCTTTCCTGTCAAGGATCAACTGGAGTCAGGCACTGTCATTCGGGGCTTGCAAGTATTGAGTCTGTCTGAGGACCACGCTAGTTCCGACTTGATCGACCGGAATCAAGACCTTCTCATTCTAGGTGATATCCGGATTCCTAAATACAACGGCACTATATCTGGGGCGGTTTTCAACGGCACCACGTTGACACCGCTCCTTCTCACCACGACCACGAATGGAAGTGCCGGTAGTCTGTCTCAGATTTTCGTCGAGAATCCTTCGTCATTCTTCATCTCTAAAAGTGAGTGTAGTCGGACCTGAATAGTGAAGTCTCAACTAATTATCAAATAGACAAACGCCTTGCTCTCGGTTTCGTTGTACTTATCGCTCTCGCCATTGCCCTTGCGCTTACCTTCCTGTTGGTCGTCGCTGGTATCCTTATCGAGTGGTGGCGTAAGAAAACACAGGGCTACTCGCCCGCCCCAACAAGCTACACGGACCGTATGGGCAATGTGGGACGCGTTCCTCCAGATCAGCTATTTGGTACACTCTCTGGTCCACGGGCTCCCGCAATATGAGACTTGGCAGAAGAACGATGACGAAGATCATGATCCCCTACCATAGCCGGCGTAATGCCATGGCGCCTCGTACAAACGCCAAAATCTTCGATTCTTGTCGATCCTTGAGTCGGGAGACTCGTCTGATTGTTATCTTACGACTGACGACCTGATAACCCCGCTCCTACCTTTTTAGTGTACCGGCGTTACCATGCATGGACGGCGTAAACTTTTTTCTCTACTTTGATGCCTACATTGGCATTGTCTTCTTTCTGGCACCAATCCGAGCACTCTTCTCCAATGCATTGCTTGCGTGGCAGAATAGATCTTCGATCTTACAGCCCTTCTCTCTCAGATGAGTCAGGGCTTGATAATATGGGGATGTGGAGGGGCAAAAGCAGAGATGAATCAGGTTTCTTCTTGAGTTATGGACGAAACGGTTTGTTAAGCTGGACCCCACTCTCTTCCCCCTTTTCTTTTCACATTTGATTTCCGCATTTCTTGATACCACTGGCGCGCTTAGAAGTGCTGACCAAATTTCCTTTTTTCTCCTTTCCACTTTTTCAATAACTTTTCTTTGGTGTACGTGTGTCTGCGTGAGTGAGTGTGCGTAGTGTGTATGTATCTTTTTCGCCGTGTCTGTGGCGTGCGTATTTGTGTCTCTTTTGTCACTGTTACTGTTACTGCTGGCCGTAAGTAATGTGTACTCTTGGGAGCGAGTGGAGGGTGTAATTGGTGGGTTGGGTGAAGGTGAGGGTGGGTCGCCCGCAAGACGCGTGGGGTGTTTGTCTGGCGGAGGTAGAGCTGGTAGGGCATAGTGTAGTTAGTGTAGTGTCTTCAAGTCTGAGTGAGAATATAAATTCGAGAAATGTGAAGGTTGAAATTTCTGTGTCCTGTGAGGTCTGGTTCAGTGGGAGCTGGGTGAGGGGCGTGGTGCCTTTCTTGTATGCTTTGGTGATGGCCTATACAGCTATGCCTCCCTTGCAAAGATAATACCCGGCTTTTCTCCTCTAAGTAGAGTACGTTAGTACTAGGTCTTATATCCATGTTATGTGCGTTTTGCTCAATACTTGACCAGGCCTATAGATAGTCTTATTACTCCCCACCTCCCCACCTCCCTCACAATACATTCATCGATGACCCCCGCAGTCGTACATGCGCTAGTCCTTATTCGACCTCACCGAGGCTAAAGTGTGTCTCTCTCATGAAAGCTTATATTCGCCGCACCGCATTCCCAACTTCCTCATAATGTACCAAATGCATAAGACCCACCTTTCCATCGAGACATCTTCTCATAATGTCCAGCCCAGCAAAAACAGAATCGCGCAACGACCTGGACGAAAACGCCCTAGGACGCTACCTCAAAACTTACATTCCATCACTTGCTTTGCCAATCGTCGCAACCAAGATTGGATATGGCCAAAGCAATCCTACATACTTTGTGGACGATGCGCAGGAGATGCGTTACATCCTGAGAAAGAAGCCGAGTGGAACCATCATCTCGCCAGTAGCACACCAGGTCGATCGCGAGTATCGCGTATTGAAGGCTCTAGGAACTGTAGAAGGATTCCCCGTACCAAAAGTCTACTGTCTATGTATGGATGAAAAGATCATCGGAACCCCCTTCTACGTAAGTATTCATACGCAGCCCAAGCATTTCCCTCCCAACCAACACCCTAAAACAGGCCATGCAATACATAAAAGGCCGCATAATAACGGACCCCGACCTAAGCACGCTCCCCAAAAACGACCGCCGCCCCGCCTGGTTCTCCCTCATCACGACGCTCGCCCACCTCCACACCCTCAACCCCGACGAAATCGGCCTCTCCGACTTTGGCAAAAAAACAAACTTCTACACCCGCCATTGCACCACCTTCTCCCGCATCGAATCCCAACAAGCATCCGTAAAGGACATCTCCACCGGCAACCCCCTCGGCCGCGCCCACCCATGCTTCGACGAAATCATCGACTACATCCGCCGCAATGTCCCCTCCGATCGCGCCACCATCGTCCACGGCGACTTCAAATTCGATAACGTGATCTTGCATCCCACCGAGCCGCGCGTCATCGCGGTTTTGGACTGGGAATTAAGTACCATTGGGCATCCGCTCATGGATGCCGTGTACGCTGTGGGACCGTATTGGAATCGCGCCAGCAAGGTTGGGGTGAGCAGGGGGTCGGGCGTGGCGAGGGATGATGCGGGGGGTGAGGTGTATGATGTTGAGAATCAGGGGGAGAACGGATTACCTAGTATGAATGAGTTGATGGATGAGTATAGTCGGATTGTGGGGTGGGATCCGAGATTGGATGGATGGGAGGTTGCGAAGGTTTTTCATCTTATGCGGGTGAGTGAGCTTTTTGGTTGGGTAATATTGGGGTTTGCTACGTTTTGGTGGGGAGAGTGTGGGACTTGGATGTGGAACGCTTGGCTGACTTTTTTGGTGCTTGTAGGGTGGGACTATTTCTCATGGGATTCAGGCTCGGACTATTAGTGGACAGGCTAGTAGCGAGTTCTCTCATGTGTACTTTGAGAATACGAAGAAGAGTTTGGATGCTGCGTTGGGCATGGTAAGGGAGATGAAGGAGAAGGAGAAGGCCAGGGCTAGTTTGTGAGGGGGATGGTGCTTTTTTGTCTGGCAATAGGTATGTGTTGTCAGTTGGTGAGTGGTGGGTGATCGACCTTCTTGAACTGATAACTGTGAAAGGAAGTATTAGGTGTTGAAGGCTTCGACTTTTGAGACAATGCTAGTATTGGAGTGCTTTGGAAAACAACGGGGAAGATTCTCAATGTGATCATGGTAAGTAGTATATACATTTTCGACACTACAAGAATGGATGGGGAACCCTGTTGAACGTTTCCATTTATGGAACTATGAGGATCTACGATGTGTATCATCTTCATACTCGCAACATGTTCAGTAGAGTAGAAAAACAACACATCAACACATCCGCCCAATCAACGAACCCAAAAGCAGACAAAGCCCTCACTTCCCCAAAATAAGCGGCGTCTCAGGACTCGGCTGACTAGGAACAACACCAATCCTCTCCGCCTCAGCAACAGTAAACGTACCATACTCATCCTCCTCATCAATCTGATCCATAGCCTCCACCGGAAACGCAAGATTCAACACATAAAACACCACCGCGCTGATAAGAAACCCAATCAAGAACGCAATATAGTACAGCTGCAGCAACGGCCGCGGCGGACTCGGATCCCCCCGTACCGTCACGATGAGACCCCCGATGGTAGGAGCCCAACCACAGATCCAAGCGGGAATCGCCCGCCAATTCACTCCTTTCCAGAAGTAGTACGATGAGTCGCGCGTGCGGTATAGGTGGGTGAGTCTGATGCGTCGTTTGCGGAGGATATAGTAGTCGCAGACCATGATTCCAATGATGGGTGCGAGGAAGACCGAGAAAGAAGACAGGACGGCTATGAAGGTTGTTGCTCGATTGATCAACTGCCAAGGTTGAACTATCCAGGCAGCAACGAAGGTAATGATTGCACCGCGGCGTATGTCGATGTAGCGAGGGAAGAGACCGGCTAGATCTATACCGCCGGCGATGGCATTACCGCAGATGTTCTCGAACATGGCGGTGAAGGCGAAGCCTGCGGAGAGGAAGAATACGCCTGCTCGCGCTTTCGACGATCCGTTTCCGTTGTTCATCATGACCATCAGGAGGTCGGGGGGGTTCCAGTAGACTTCGCCGTAGATTTTTTGGGCGGCTGAGGCGGTTACGAGACCGATGAATGAGACTAGGACGCCGGATATAAGACAGCTTGTTATTGCGCCGGTCACGTAGTGGCGTCGGGCAGAGGCGTATCGCGAGAAGTCGGATCCGTTGGTGATTCCTGCGGCTATGCCGCCGACACTTTGGTTGATGCCGGCCATGATTAGCCATGAGGAGCTCCACTGAGAACCTGAGGGAATCTGTTGGCCGGAAGACCAGAGAGGACCGAGTCCTTTGGCAACGGCAAGAGCCCATATCATCCAGGCGATCATGCCGGTGCCGCACCATATGCAGACGACGAGAAACGGTACTTTGAACTTCTCGGGCCGGAGCCACAGAAAGGGGGTTGACAGGAACCAAAAGATGACGAAGCCGACGAACTCGGATGTGGTGGTCGGCATGTTTGGGCCGAAGGTGTTTTTGATGCGGGCGAAAGATGGCCAGATTGCTGTGAGGCAGACTGCAACAAGCCTACCGCCGTTCCAACCTCGAGGAGATCAGCATCACCTTATTTTTGTGCTTTGATGTCGCAACCTACATTGAACGGCGTTCCAGATGAAATTCAGCAGGATGCGCTGCAAAAGTGGAATCCAACTTCCTCGTAGACCCCAGGAATAACGACTCTGTACCGTGAAGCCTATGTGCCATTTCAGACCGGCCCAGGCGATCAGAGTGGAGAAAATCACAGTGAGTATCCTTCCTATCACGATGATAAGCATGGCCTGCGGGACTGATAAGCCCATAGCTATATTTCATCAATGACGGAATTTCTGGTTGAATCTGGGACTACACACTCAGATACGTGCTCGGTGTCTGCCAATTCGCGATATTCAAACTCCCAATACTCCAGAAACCGAAGAAGTTGAACCACCCCCACGTACGCCGCCATGGCGGAAGTGGGATCAGATCGCGGTTGCTCCAAGAATCTGTCTGTTCATGCTGAGCATCATCGCCCTTCAACCGGATCTTCTGGTCCAATGATCGGAATCGCTGCTTGATAGCCATCGCTGGCAACTAGAGGTAAAGCTGAGAACTACCGGTTGGAGCACGCAACGTCGCGCTGGGAATCGATTGCACTCATACCCATCACGAACGGACCGTTACAATCTAGCCAAGAACTATCCCATGTCGCAGAATGTGTACAGTACGTCGGCGAACACACCGGAAAGCGTATACAGCGATATCGAGCGGGGTTGGCTGGGAGCATCGTCTTGATCCTGCATCTAATCAGATCGATAAAATGTCTGACTTCCTGCATGTGATGCAAGAACTTCACAGCGCGTGAGCGAATAAAGTGGCGCTATAAGTGCAGATCGACGGCGACAGTGGGGAAAACGGAGAGAAGTGGGTGTTTTGCTTCGGCTAAATCGCGTCCGATGTTCGGGTTTACCCGCGCCTTTCATCTTATCTGATCCAATAGTTACTTGCATTGATCCTTTGAGAGCCTTATTATCCTACCCCTCTTACGACTGTTATCGTGGCTTGAGAGCTATTACGATACACGGAATTATGGCTTCGACAAGTTTGCAGAAGAATCTGCGTATCGGTGTGGATGTTGGAGGGCGAGTCGCTTTCTTCCATCGCTGGTAAAAATATTGACAAGGGACAGGACAAACACTGACGGAGTCATTATCGACCCTTCGCGATCCGCTGAGGCTAATCGAGGCATTGTTGCATGGCATGTCCTGCTCTTGAGTTATCTGATCCCACGTGACTGTACATTCACCGTCGTACAAACACGGGTGCACGGACCCCTCACTTGGGTCAGATACAAACATACGGCATTCTAATTCACATGAGCTAGGCACAAAGCTCCGACGACGACAAATCCAAGCCATGGCATTGCCGACGCAATCACCACCATGTTCCGGGCGGCCTCCGTTGACCCCTCGTCAATTGCAAGTGTAACAATCGGTACAACGCACTTTGTAAACGCAGTTGTAACTCGTGATACGACTCGACTATCTCGTGTCGCAGTGATTCGTCTCTCTGGATCTTTCAGTAAACATGTGCCGCCATGCGTTGACTGGCCATCGCCGCTCCGCAAAATCATACTCGGTCACCACGCGCTTGTGAAAGGCGGATTGGAGGTTGACGGTGCTTTGATTAGTGACATCGAAGAAGAAGAGCTTGTCGAGCAGTGTAAAATTATCAAGGAGAAAGATATCAAGAGTGTAGTCATCGTCGGCGTCTTCAGTCCGATCGATACCATTGAGCGACAGGAAGAACGAGCAGCCGAGATCGTAAAAAGGGAGCTGGGAAACGTGGACATTGTTCTCAGCAAGACCGTCGCAAATCTCGGGTTTTTGGAACGCGAAAACGCTGCCATTCTGAATGCGTCAATTCTCTCTTTCGCTAGGAAAACGATAGCTTCTTTCCAAAACCCCATCAAGGATCTCGGCCTCAACTGCCCGGTTTTCATTACGCAGAATGACGGTACTATCTTATCTGGAGAGGCCGCTTCTCGACTTCCCATTCGGACGTTCAGCTCCGGCCCTACAAACAGTATGCGCGGAGCTGCCTTCTTGGTTGGCAAGCAAGAAAAAGGTGAGGCCATGATGGTTGTTGATGTTGGAGGTACAACGACAGATGTTGGACTCCTGCTAGCCAACGGCTTTCCGAGACAGCAAGCAGCATACTCGGAGCTCAGTGGAGTCCGCATGAATTTTTCGTACCCAGACGTAAAGAGTATCGGGCTAGGTGGTGGGTCTCTAGTCCGACGGGTCGATGGCAAGCTTCAAGTTGGACCCGAATCAGTGGGCTACAAACTTCCTGAGAAGGCACTCGTCTTTGGCGGCGATGTTGCAACAGCGACTGACTACACTGTCGCTTCATCTAGCGATATCAGCATCGGTGATCCGGAGCAAGTGAGGGGAAAGGTGAGCGAGGAGGATATCCAAGCATTTCAGGCGGAAACGAAACGCATGCTCGAGCACATCATCGATACGATGAAGACTGCACCGGAAGACCTGCCCGTTCTCCTCGTTGGAGGTGGAGCAGTGATTGCCCCAGACGATCTCAAAGGTGCAAGTCGTGTCATTAAGCCTGAGTGGTCAGGTGTAGCGAATGCCATCGGTGCGGCCATGGCCGGAGTCAGCACCGTCGTAGATACCGTCAAGTCTACCGAGAAGAAATCAGAAAAAGAGATCCTGACTGAAGTGAAAGAAGAGGCTAAGCAACGAACCATCGAAGCTGGTGCGCTATCAGAATCCGTCGATATTGTGGAAGTCGAAGTCTTGCCGCTGCCATATATTGCGCACCAGGTACGCTTCATCGTGCGAGCAGCTGGAGACTTCGATTATTCGCGCTCGGGTGACTTTGCGAAACTGGATATCTCGATCGACGCTGGAACTACAGGTACAGAAAACTCGACTACCGAAAGTGCAACACCTCCATCAGAGTCCGATGCCGGCGCCGAGGAAGATATCGACTTTACGACCTCCGTAGATTTCAGCACATACACCCCTGAAGTCATCAACCGGGAGTGGAATATCTCAGAAACAGATCTCCAATGGATAACAATAGGCTGTTACATTCTTGGTACCGGAGGCGGTGGCTCTCCATACTCAACCATGCTGCGCGTGCGCGGCATACTACGTGCAGGAGGCACAGTACGTATCGTGAGTCCTGACGATCTCAAAGATGACGATCGAATCGGATGTGGAGGTGGCGCAGGAAGTCCAACAGTTGGCATCGAGAAGCTTTCCGGCGATGAGTACGTCCACTTTCTCCCATCACAGTGAAGAAGAAACATTTACTAAGCGTTATCAGAATGATGCACGCCCAAGAACATCTCTACGGCATCTATCCGGGTGGACGCCCCACACACTTCATTCCCATCGAGATCGGTGGCTCCAACGGCCTTCAAGGTCTCGTTCTCTCCGCCTCCTCCAATCTCAATATCCCTTGCGTAGATGGAGACTGGATGGGTCGTGCATATCCCACTAAATGGCAGACCACACCTGTAGTCTTTAACGAGCGCAAGATAGTCTTCGCCCCTGTTTGCGTAGCTGACGGCAACGGCAACATCCTCTATATGCCCACTGCAACTAGTGACTTGAAAGTTGAACAAGTGATTCGTGCTGCTCTAGCGCAAATGGGAAGCCTCGTCGGAACCGCAGATGGGCCCGTTTCTGGCGCAGAGACGAGAAGATGGGCTGTCGAACACACACTTAGCTTATCGTGGCGCATTGGTCGTGAAGTCGCAAGAGCGCGGAAACAAAATAGGATTGATAACGTCGCCGAAGCTATCATTGATGCTGTAGGTGGCCCTGAAACCGGACGCGTACTCTTCAAGGGCAAGATTGTGGGTGTGGAACGGAAGCTTTGGATGGGACATGTCTATGGCGAAGTCATTGTTGAAAGCTCTGATGCGTCCTACACGGGAAAGATCAAAATTCCGTTCAAGAACGAGAATATTGCAGCGATAAGGCTGCATGACGGCCAGGAGAATGAGACGGGCGAGGAAAAGAATGAGGATGTGTTGGCAATAGTGCCAGATTTAATCTCGGTGATTGATGCGCAGAACGGCGAGGCTATCGGGACGCCCGAGTATAGGTACGGTTTACTGGTACTGGTGATTGGTATTACGGCGAGCGAGCGCTGGACGAGCAAGAGAGGTATCGAGATCGGTGGGCCAAAGTCTTTCGGGTTGGATCACCTTGAGTATAAGCCGTTGGGCAAGTTCGTGAAACCTATTAGCGTTATTGACCAGTATGACGGCAAGACCCCGGCTTAGACAATCAGTTTAAATAATCAGTAGTCTAGTCTATTCTGTCTCTATCTATACCCTATGCTTCGGCCCCTCATACAAGGGCTGGATGACTTTGACCGCCGCCTCGTAGCTTGTGAACAAAATCCCGCCACTGAATACGGTCCGACCCAGTCGCATCGTGGTGCCCTTCCAGAATCCTCGTACGCCATGATCGATGAGAACACTCTTGATGGCTTCCAACGTGCTTGCACCAGCTGCGCTTTGCGATCTGGTCTTGATGACGTCAAAGGGCTGCGTACACAGTGTCGTCACCACGCCTGCAACCGACCCGTTGGCGAAGTTGATGAACGTGTTTTGCTGAATATTGCGTTTCGTCTCATAGTCCTTTAGTATGTTATACGTGCCCATTCTGAACGCCGTGGCACTAGCTTGCTTCAACGTAGTCCCGGCAAATCCCCGATACAAGCCCATAATCCCATGCTCTTTCCATATTACGGTGGTAGCGTGGAAACCTCCACGGAAGCGCTTCTCGTTGCGTGCATCATCAATGAGAGCAGTTTTGATGCGTTCCGAAGGTGTCACGGTTGTGATTGAGGCAACGACGCCTGCTGTCATACCCGCCGCGAGGTTTCGCAGGGGCGAGAGGGTTCCAGTCTGAGGATCTGCGAAAGCATGCTTGATTTGGTCAAAGAAAAGGAACCGTATACCGTCTTTGCCTACTGAGCCCTGTAGTCGTGTTGGTTTGTGGAGTGATAAGGTGGTTAGGAGTCCGGGTAAGGGGTTCCGAAACCCCGAAAACAAAGGAAAATATGCAAAAGAAAAACGAAAAAAAAGAAGATAACCATAAATGAAGGGGTCGTGTGGGATACGTATTGTGAATCCAAGACTGCCGAAGACTTACCATAACTAAAGCACCACACCCCTTGTATAAAGCGCGTAGTCCTTCCTTTTGATATACTTGCGTTACGACCAGGAACGGGTTCCGTGGCGTTGGAATACCCTTCTGATTTCTCAATTGCACTCGAGTCTTTGCGAATTCGAGAGGATACTACCGGACTTTCAGCTCATGCGTCTTTTCAGATAACCCTATAATTATACTCCATACCGACGTGAATGCTTCAATGCCGCCTGCCACACCGCCAGCAGTCAGACTAACTATGGGTGGCGTTTTCGAGTCCTGCGCTCCTTTAGCCGCGGTATATGCTGTTTTGAAAGGGGAGAAAGTACATTGGAGCCGGAAACCATTGGTATTTAAAGATCCAGAATGCAGGTAGAACGTTGATGAGCTGGGAGGGCTGGTGTCAAGTTCGGAAAAGTTGCATGGAGCCATGACCGAGAGCCGAATCCAGGGCTAGCGCTGTTCTGTCGTCATCATCACGTGGATGCGCGTCGTTTATAGGTGTTCGATAGAAAGAGAACACCGATTGTTCGAATATTAGATCAATTCGTGAATCCCTATTCCGTAGACCGTGGTAGTTATGGTACCTAGTATTGAAGAGATATGGTATTCTGCATGTGATTTCAATGATGATTCTATGGTAATTAGTCCCTCCTATTCCTGACCAATCATCTATCAGGTTCGTTATTAGGTCCTCGTTCACATTACCTGTCGTTCGCAGCATAAATGTAATTTGTGCTCATATCACTCCATACTCAATATTCAACTGCGGTCTTCTCTCTAACCTGCCTCAGCTACTGGAAATTCCAGCAGATGAGAGAAACTCCGATTCTTACTGCCGACAGACGGCACAGCTGTTCCGCGTCGGGGATTCAATTCCCAGATAGTCTCTTGAAGCACGGTAGTAGATCGACGTTCTCGCTGAAGTCATTTTTTTCGACTGCCGTAATTTTTATGTTGAGATACTGGACCCTGTAAGTATATCAGTTGCTATATTACTCTTCACATAATCGGGGTAGGGAGAGGTTAGCCGGCACCACCGCAAGCTATGTAGCTAATCCCTAACCCTAAAAAATTACCCTACTGACCCTAATCTACCCCAACCCTAACCCTACATAGCTTGGGGTGGTGCCGGATACCTCTTGTAGTGGTGCCGGCTAACTTCTCCCATCGGGGTACTTCTTGATGAAGTTCATCCGCCGGACGCCAACCTATATCTCGTTTTCGTTGAGCATAATATAATTAGCGTTCTCTTTGTAGGGGTTTAAAGAGCAGCCAAGAAGACGAGTGTCAATGTAGGAAGTTTATCTTATTATAAACACAGGGTAAAGATTCCAAGCTTTATCGGCACGACGGCTCTGCACAGCCACTTGGCAGTGCTGGAAGGTTTGCGCATAGGTCTATCTATTGCGTGATGTGAGTACTCCGTATATGAATTATATATATTTTCTGCTCCTGTAATTACGGAGCAGTCAAGTGTCAGTGATACGATACGAAACTCCACATATTCGCGATGAATCACATCGGGATCGACAGTGAGCTAACAATTTCATTATTACTCATGGCATGCTTCAAATCTTCACAATTCAACCAGGGAAGTAATGTACTAGATCGATTACGGTGCAATTGATACCGCCAGGCATTCGGTGATTGCTCTGTGAAGTTAATTAGAAGACCCCCAACTACTTCGACGCTTCCCGTCCTCGAGGACTTCTAAAACCCTCTGAGATCCGAATTCTCGAATTCCACCGAAAGCTCAAAGATCAAATGCTTTCATCGGGATAATCAAGAAGCATGTGATACTCAGCTCATGGTTCAAGACCCCTTTCATTTTCGTCCCTGGTGTCTAGCATTTCCTTCACCCACCAATGTCATGAAGATCACCACCCTCCGTCGAGATCCCGCAGTCTAAACATCCCCTTGATCTCATGGTCGGTTCACCGATCATCTGCCTCTCCCATGCATGCACCATCGCAAACGAAGAAGCAGCACCAGCCTTGGCTCTGTCTGTATTCATACAAAGAGGGGAAAAGTTAGCTGGCACTAACGCGAGAGGTATCCAGCACCACCCCAAGCTATGTAGCGTTAGGGTTAGGGTGGATTGGGGTTAGTGGGATGCCTTTTTAGGGTTAGGGATTGGCTACATAGCTTGGGGTGGTGCCAGCTAACTTTTCCCTACAAAGAGGTGAATATCTTGGTTTTGTTTGGGCAGTGGGGTCCCAAGGCTCTTGTCGCACGAAGCAAGGTGAAGGGCTTTGAGCGGGTAGAAGCGTCCCGTTTCAAAGCAAAGGCTTCATTCGTGTGATAGATGAGTGGAGAATCGGATGGGGTTTTAGAATACTGTGATGCGGACGTTGAGGTGGGTGGCTCGGTCTCGGGTGTGTTTGATCGCAGGCGCTGAACCAGGTGTCCCAGTGAAAGATCTGACGTCTTTGGCTGCATAGTAGCTTTTTGGTGAAGACGACAGCTCTCAATTTTTTGAAGGTAGCTCATTGCATTGATTGGAGCCCCAGAGCTTGTCACAGCATCGAAGGTTCTGTGTCGATAGATGTTCAGTAGCAATTAGAAATGAGGAAAGGGCGATCCCGCATGTAGCATTCAAGACTGAAGAAATCTAAATTAAGAATGTTGAATATCCAATGTAGTGAAATAAAGTCTATGGGGGTATGCTGAGTGAGTAACCATGCCAGGATAACAAATGTCCCTTGTGCCCTTTCCCCAACGCCTTCGCTAAGGATGCCATGCAAATAAAGACAAATCAATGTAAAATGTATGACAAACGCGAGAAACTCTGTACACTTTAACAAGCCTAGCGAGCTATGCACAGCTTTTTGTTCGTCATTACAACAGACCACAGCACAACCCTTCTACGCTAGAGAGCTGCGGTCGCGAAAAAAACATTTTCTAGAAAAAGAATTAACGTACGACAGGGGAAAAATAAAAGAATGTTGATGGTCGTCGAGGCCGCCTCCGGCTGGAAGAGTGGCGCCACGCGAGCAGTGAAAAGTCCTCTGGCAGTGCTCGTTCGTTTAGTCGATCGATACTGGAATTTTTGTGGAACAATGGATGTTACAAGACTCGGAACCTCCCAAGCTGATGGGATGTTGTGCTGTAGTAAGGTTTCGGCGCTTTTAGGTTTAATCTTCGACGTCCTCATCGCGGCCGGGGTACATGATATCTTGGACGATCACGGCGCGAATATTGTGGTAGAGCACAAAAGCCCACATGCAAAGTACTGCAATTGTAAGGCCGTTGCCCACATACAAGATGATTTCGTCATGAAGGCTTCTGCCGATATTGATAGTGGCGATGATGAAACCAGTGTTGGGGAAAACCATGGCCCACCATCCGAGATGGAAGTACTCTGGTCGCGAGTGAAGCACCTTAAAAGGTTAGATGCGGCTCCAATGGTATGATTTGAAGGTTGGGCGAACTTACAGCAACGAAAGCGATCATGAAGAACCACATGGCCAGAACCCAGAGAAAAAGCGCTGACACGAGCGCCATCGTCCTCAGCAACTTGGCGTCGATGAGTCCATCGCCCTGCAGATCGAAATCATCAGGAAGAGCATTGGACATTCCGATGAAGGCAAGGCAAGTGAAAGAAGGTGGACCGACACCAATGAACATGGCACCTCGATGCTCGCGGTTTGGGTAGCCAACCTGCATCAAACGACCGATGTAATGGGCATACATGAGAATGCTGACTGTGAAGCCTAAGCCTTGACATCCCATGCCTGCAGCCAGAATAGGCATTCTTGCCGAAACAGGTTGGTCCTTCGCAATGACGGATGCGATGGTACCCGCAAGCATGATAGGGAAGATGGGAAGAAGCCACGAAGGCATGAATTTCACCAAAGGGTATGTGTGAGCGGCGAACAAGTACGAATACTGGAACACAGCTAGACAGAAAGTCATGAACACGTAGATCCAGAAGACGATAGCCATGCTAGTAACAATCCATCCTCGCATTGGATGGTTAGATTCATATGACTCCACAATGTACTTCTGTGTACCAGTGATAATTGTCGCAATCGAGAGGAAGAATGGTCCAAGGAAGAGCCCTTCACGCTCATGCTTGATTGACTCTTTGAATGAACCAGGGAATTTAGTGAATCGGAGGACCATGCAAACGTTGAGGATGGCAAAGAAGATGAGATTGACGACGTAGAAAACAGCGCCAATGGTAATCAAACCACGGAAGCTGTGCGGTTGAATTGCAATGAGTGTCGAGATACCGCCCGTCGCCATGGTCAATGTGTACCAAGCCCATGTGAAGTGAAGAAGGCGTGGACCAAGAGCAAGCCAGGGTTGGTTTGGGTCCTTCTTATGCGGGTCATGAGGTACAGCATTCTCTTCTGCCTTCTGTTTCTCTAGGTCCATAGAGTATCTCGGTGTCTCCGCTGGTGTTGGTAGTACTGAACGCTCTTCCGTGTATGGTTGTTTGCCCTTCACGTCGATAGGATAACCGTTGGTATCTACAGGGCCGGGAAAGTAACCTGTCTGTCCAGTCTGTTGAGGCTGAAGTGGCTGGGCCTGGAGAGGGTAGGGCGCCATAGGTGTTTGCACCCACGTCGATGTCCGAGACGATTGACCTGACTGGTCATGAATACGATACTGAAACCCATTTTGGTACCCGTTGTTCTGGTTTTGGAAGACATTCGGGTTCAGGTGATATCCGTTCTGGTTCTGCATGCTACTGTCACCGTTGTTGTTGTTGTTGTTTCCGTTGGCGTAGTTGTTGTTTCCGTTGTCGTTATTGTTTGTGTTTATCATGTTGTTACCGTCGGGGTTGTTATTTACGTTGTTCATGTTGTTACCAGTGCCGTTGTTGTTCTCGAAGGTAATGTTTGCAGGTTGGTAGGGAGGATCCATAGCTGGTGACCAAAGCGGTGACCTGCACTGCAAGAAAGACGATGAATGATTGAGGCAGTGTGTAAAAATGCTGAAAATGACAGATGCTGAAAATTAAAGAAAGGGAACAGAGGGTATTTCAGCACCAGGCTGCTAAGAAAAGAGAGGAAGTGAGAATACGCACCGGGCGCCGATTAATAAAAGTACACTACGGGCGCGTGAAGCACGGGTCTATCACACTTTTAGTCTGTTCCAAGCCGGATCAATAGAAGATCTAAAGCCTCAAGCAGTGGCTGCCAGAGCGGCTAGGGGTCCCGGGCAGTGGGGTGGAGACGATTCTCATTCATCTTGGCATGCGTGAAATGTCTTCGATGTTGCTCCTGGTACCCACCTTCTAGCTTCAGATGAGGGTTTCTGTCCACATAGCTGTGCGTGCGATGATGCTAACTAAACCTGGTGATTCCATTGGGTTTGATCAGTCTAAAAAAGGAAGCCTAACCCCTTCCCCCCCAAGCCCTATCCTGTCTCCCTCTCAAGATGTGGAGCCAATCCTGACCCTAAAATCGTTATCCTACCGGCCCTAGTCATAGCTGATTATACTGCTCTATTGGCTCCATGATTTATGGGGGAGTGGGGGGGCGTTAAGCATTCCCACATGAAGAAGAGAACTGGCTCTTGGCAGCCTCCGCTCTGCGACTTATCAAGCTGTACTGAACTTTTATGGAAAATTTGTAGGTTCAAGAAAATACCTTGTTTTGGGCTTGACAACTCAAGATCACGGTGAGGTCAACTTACTCGCTGTTGGCCGATGCTGCGCTGCCTGCTAATTCACCATCAAATGCTCAGCGGGACTCACTGACAAGGCACATTATGGATTTCTAAGTGGTGTGAGTAAGTAGTACCGTTGGTATGAGCTACTAGATTGGCCGCTGGGGAACACATTGCAAGTCCATAGTGGAAAACGGGAGGTTTCTATTAGAACAAGGAACGCCCTCCCTTCAGACCTGTCGCCTCTGGTTGACATACGGCAATGCACAGTGAGTGTTGTTCAAGTGGTCCGACCTTGTCCGATTGGAAGTTCTAGGCCAGAGTGGATTAAGGGGCGACGGGAGATCCACAACGGATAATTCCTGCGGCCACAAGTGCGATGCCTTGAGCCGGGGAGGTGCTTGAAACTGGCGTCGAAACGCCCAAAGCGGATCCATCGTGTATCAACATAGATGCCAAGCACCCCACGTAAAACACATCGAAGAGACACCCCCACCAATTCCAGACCTCATCACCGTGAGATCTGGCTTGGCCCGTAAAAGCTCTGGCGAAGCGTGCGATGCCTAGTGTGATGGGCGTTTAGTGCATTCCAACTTGGCCTTGGCTCGTCTGGCGACTGGACTATTCGTCACAGAGTCACGAACACGAGGCGCCAAGGTCCTGCCGCTAGCTACGCTTAGTTATTGAATTAGAAACTCAAGCCTTAGGCAAAAGCCTATCTTGACCTCGCACTTCAAACATGAGCGTGGCCTTTACGTGGGTGTCAAAAGTCTCGCCAAACGGTTCAATCGGACTGGCGACGCGTTTCCATTCGGGCCGTGGGCGGCTCCGCTACAAATGCCATGAACCATCCTTGCAGATCTGCTTCGACAACGCTCGCTTTGCCTATTATCTATTCCCGACAGAATGGACATAATAGTTGTTCTAAGAGCTTCATCACTTCTTGGTCGGCGGCAGTGGTAGCCACATATGAGCAAAATATCCAGTCCCTCCTCGTACGTCATATGGCCAATCCCGACCCTACAATTGAAAGTCATTCTGTTGTTGAACGCGTGTTGCTAATTGAATACACAACTTGCTCCGTACACAACACTTACCTAGGAGAAGAGCCCACTCTCTCTCTCTTTTCTCTGTATCTGCTCTTATCCGCTCACCGTATCGCAGCCTCCAGCCAGCGAGAATGGCTAACTGGAACCCTCTATGCCTTTTACCTTCTACGCTCCAAATTGGGTCACCAATACTGCGTAGGTTTGGGTTGGGTTAGGGAGCATCAGGGTTAGCGGAGATCGCTTCTTTAGGGTTAGGATTGGCTATACGGCTTAAGAGGCGCAGAGTGTGCCGCTTAGCCATTCCCCCAGCCACCATTACGACATCTCAAGGTACTCCGTACTTATCCATCATCATACTCGCCGTTTTTAGCTTCATCTACTCTTTGTAAGGAAGTTGTAAGGACGTTGTGACGCCACCAAGCCTTGGCACCCGACATCGTCCGAGGAATAAGGCTCTTAGCCTAAGTACCGCCCAGACTTGATTATCAAAAACAACCATCACCGCCCGCTAAACACCAAAAATTGCGCGCGTTCGCGCCGTTCGGGGCCCACGGCAATTTGAGATAACGTGCATTGGGTGCTCGAGGTGTCTTACGCAGGACGGACGTGGGCAGGCAGCGGTGCGCTCAGTTCCAGCGGGTCAACAGGGTTCCCCGGGGAGCCTACCGCCTCGCCTATGCCATTGTCAACGAGGGGTTTATGCTACCATGGCATAGGGGCAAGGGATCGCACATTGTGCGGCGAAACAATCTCTCAACAGTTTCGTCTTGTGGCGCACGTTGTACCTCGTTGAATTCACATGCAAGAGAATGAACAGGGTAGAGGTCAATCCCGCTTTGGGGGAGAATGACGTTGATCACATCTTCCTCCACAGCACATCCCAAAATGCACCGGCAGATCTGTAGTCTTCAATTCCTTGCCTAAACACAACTTCAGAATCCTTTGGCCGGTTTTTCGACCTTGTCCTAACCGCGACTACGCGTCAGCTTTCATACATAGTCTTCATTTTTGTCGCCCAACCTCTGGATATACTACGGAGTTTTATCGTAGACAATACGTGAAGTGCTCTTGATGTCTGCTAGCTCATGACCAGAGTATGCCGGTAAGGCCAACCCCAATGAGTCCTCATATCCGTTGAATTTACTCAATTGCTTCGAAATAATAGAGGAAATCTCTTAGCAAAACTGGACGGTAGTCGGCAGTGGCGAAGTGGGCCTCTACAAACGACGTTGCCCCTTAGGGCAATACCAGTAGGAACCGGAACAACAAAAGTGGGAATATAAAAATGAATCCGCCGATGTTGTTGAAAGTCACTTCAGTGATTGCGCGGCCTCGGACTTGACTGAACCATTACGGTACCGAACTTATTACAAGGTTCAATGCAATTTTATATGCAAAGCGTAAATTACATTGAATGAGTTCCACACGAAAGAGGGACAATAGGAAGCCGACGCGAGTATCGCAAAACTTACTTTCTTACTCATGTTACGATAGGGAAAAGTTAGCTGGCACCACTGCAAGAGGTATCCGGCACCACCCCAAGCTATGTAGCGTTAGGGTTGGGGTAGATTGGGGGTTGTGGGATGATTTTTTAGGGTTAGGGATTGGATACATAGATTGGGGTGGTGCCGGATACCTCTTGCGGTGGTGCCAGCTAACTTTTCCCGTTACGATATAGCATGATAACCAATCAACCTAGTATTTGCTTAGTTGCTATAGGAATCTAGAGCGAAGAAGAAGAGCCCGAGCAAGCATATGAGCAATAGCTATGGTAATCATACGTCCACTCTCAAATTCATGCTTCAACCACTCCACCATAGTGTACAGACCACAAGCCAAAGTCTCACATTCATGCCTCATTTCACAGACTCATAGCATCCCCCAGACTATCATACCTATTCGATCTTCCCGAAGTCCACTGCTCGACCTGCTCTCCTATCTCCACCTCAACCCCATGCCCTTTGACTTTCTCAAGCACATCCTCAACACCCCAAGCCACTCTTTCCGCACCTATTCTCACACCCACCAAATTTGGCCCTCCAGGTCCTAATCGCAACCTAGCAAACCTACCCGATACAAACAGTGGTACATCATTGCTCCACATCATATCCTCGGTAAGGCACGGGAGCCCTCCTGCGCAAGGAATTGGATGAGTTTTGTGAAGAGTTTGAAGCATGGGAAGGGTATTGATATCTGATTGCACGCCTGTGGCGAATATTATAAAGTCGATTGGCGGCAGTGAAAATGCTTGAGGGGCATCAGACGTGGAAGCAGTAAGTTTGGTGGTCCATGTTGAAGTCATACCGTCCCAAGACACACAAGCGAGACTTATGTAGGTGTGTAAGGAGATTCCCTTGCTTGCAATATGTGCATTGAGGATCTTGCGGTAGCGGGGTGTTATACTTCCTCCGTTGCGGGCTTCAAGATACATTTCAAGACGCTCTTTGCCAAGCTAGCACTATTTTGATCAGTACACAAAAGGAGAAGGCTGACCGCCATCAGTGTCCGCTGACCAGAATTCTGCCTGCTTCACGTTCCTAAATTTACCCACCCAGTCAAGCCCGATGTCGAAATACTTGACCTTTACATCTCCGCGCATGAGCAGCCACACTTTCTTTACGCCCTTCTTGATCGCCAGATCAGCGAGTTAAACACTTGTCAGACCGCCGCCGACGATAAGGACATTCTTTGCAGCGCTCGTTTCTATCTTAGTTACAAGACGTGGAGTCGGGAACTGTGTGAGATGCAGAGCGTGGCTAAACCCGGGATGCGATTTATGAGCAATTTGAGATGGAAGCCCAGGCACCGTCGGAATAGAAGGCGTATTTCCTGGCCCGACGGCGAGAATTACGACATGCGCATAGTGAACCCCCTGATCAGTCTTTATCCGGAATGCCCTCCCTTGAGCTTCTGATCCATTGTCAGAGATTACACTATCATGTTCTGCATCCCTAAAGGCAGACAACTCGTCGTAGCAAATGTCTACCACACACTCCTTTCTTACAATACTCCTTCCTCTACTTGCCAAATCATACTGTCTCGACACACCCTCGCAGTGGGCCCTGAACAATTTCGTACTTGGCGTAAAGTAATCCTTTCGGTCTCGCTCATCAATATCCGGGCCACTCTGTGAAATCTTCCCTCTCGCATTGAGACGTTTCCTCTTACGATGCTTACTCATCTTCTTCCCTGCACAACCCGGTAGACACTGAAGTTCATTCTCGCGACCTTGGGAGTAGGTGTAGGCGAGCAGGGCGTCGCGATCGGAGGGATCAACGTGGAAGAACATTGGAGAGCGTAAGTGTTGGATACCGAAGAGAGAAAAGAGACGATTCCATTTTGCCATCCAGTCTGGACCATTGGCGTCAAGCACTAGGAGATCGAGGCTTGTGGAGGAGGGGATTTGGGGGTGAGATGGTGATGAGTTGATGTCCACGTTTTTGCGCCAGTTGCGAATATTCATTTTATTGCCGTGTTTGCGAATCCCTAAAGGTACACTTCCGTCAACTCTGACTCTTTTCGTAGAAGATGGGTGTATTTACAGTGATACCGTTGATGCTCATCATCCGTGAAGGTCGCCGACGGAGTATGCTCATGTAGCCTTGCAGCCACGGTGAGGCCGCAGGGCCCGGCACCAATGATGAGGACATCGTGAATGTGCATGTTGTGATACCAGATTTGTATTTGAATGCAGGGTTGCAGCAACTATCAATAAAATCTAGGTGAGAAGAAGGGAACCCAGAATTGGTTGCTCTATGTTCAAATAAGATGACGGAGTTGAGTACCTAAATTTCAGGGTTCCCACGAAGCGCACACCATGGACTGCCGTCCATTCAGGTACTGAACCACGAATACACGTGACTGCGTGTGGGAAAGGAACATACTTGGACAGTTTACTAGCGATCATAACCATTTAATTGGATTCCAATAGTTAACGCTGCCATTTCGATGGCGTATTCGCAGTCGTAGTCGAATCCATGGCCACCCAGATACCTTCCCTAAAGTATAGCTCTGAAATATCAAGAATAGAAGTACTTTCATGTGTAAAAGTCCAAGGCTCCCAATACGGCATCGTCGCTTTGACTTTGTACCTGAAGGCTTGACTAGAGCATTCAGCAGTGAATGCTAAGTCATTGAAAGGATTGCGTATTCAGAAAACCAGAATAAATTGCAAAAATATAATTTTGACAAATGACTCTTAGTTGGCTATCGTTCAGTAGGATACGGCTTTTTTAGACAACGAAAAGTAGTCGCAAGAAGTCGTAGATGAAGACCCTCGGGTCGAATCACAACGAGCAATCCTTGGCCACCAAATATCCCACCAATCACAACACCAGCTACTACCCCACGTTATAAACATCAAGTGACCTCAAAACATACTCTTCCCTTTCCAAAACCCATCTCAAGCTTCAACAATTCGAAGGAAAAATCAGAATGGCAAACGTCGAAACCCCTGCACTCCTCTCCTCCCTCTCAGCCGCTGGGCTTCTACCTTCTCCACTCATCCCTTCAACATTTAAACCAATCGTTCAACTCTCTGTCTCTTTCAACGATGTTCCAGTGGCAGGAGGAAACTTGTTTCGAGCCAGTGCGTGTAAAAGCGCTCCTGTGGTGACATTCACTCCAGAGGTATACCTCCCATTAACTCAATCAGGGATACTACTAAACAGAACAGGCGAACACATCAGCAGACACAAAGTACACTTTTCTTCTCGTAGATCCAGATGCGCCAACCCCGGATGATCCGAAGTTTGCATACTGGCGCCATTGGGTCATATCCTCGATCCCAGGAAAGGGCGAGGATGCGTCGAAGAATGGGAAGACACTAACGGAGTACCTTGGCCCTGGACCAAAAGATGATTCAAAGCCACATCGGTACTTGTTCCTTCTTTACCGAGAGCCTAAGGATATCAAGGATTTGACGAAGGATGACGTGGGTGGTGAGGAATTTGTGCAAAGACGTAGTTTTGGCGCCAAAGAGTGGACTGAGAAGTACGGACTAGAACTCGTAGGTGTAAACTGGATGCTTGGTGCAGGTGATGGTTGGAAACAGCCAGAAAAGGATGAACTGTAAAGGATAAGTCGCTTTAGATAGAACACAGAAGCGGGAATGTCCAAAGCGAATGACCGCCCCAAGCGTACATACAGATCAAAATTTTGTACTATGCTGTCTTAGGTGTATTTTTGATTCATCTATTTATTCTTCAGTTGTGCAAATGTCTCCTCTCTTCCCAAATGTTGTTCATATCTTTACCGACGTCCCTTTGTAGCTTTCCCTCTTCTCACATATTCTTCAATCTAGCCAATATCTCTTCACAGCATTTCATCAGCTCATTCTTCTTCTTGTCTACAGAAGAATAACGCTGTGTCTGAATTTTCTGGGCGAATCGCAATGAATTGTTTCTAGATCATTGTCGACCAATATCGACCTTCTTGTCGTCAGTATCAACAATCAATTGCAACAAAAAAAATATACTTCATAGCTGCTGAAAACCACAGTGGTCTCAAAATGGGTATATTTCTTGTCTGCGATACTGATTGGAGTATCTGTTTCGTCAAGTCCATCCTCACATACCGTCATTAGCACCCACAAATCGATCTACGCTTCCCTGAACAATTTACACTGACGGACCTCGAAACATAAGAGATGTGAGTAGAGAAGGTATATGTATTATGATACTGGTTCAAAGCGTACTCAAGCAGTGACAAGAAGCATGGGATGAAAGGATATGAGACCAGCAATGATGAAGCACTTCGGAAGCTCCAGGCGAGACGAGGGGATTTCTGGTCCACTTTGCAGGAGAGACTACATTTACCCATAAAGCAGATTTAGCAAATTTTCTTACTTGTTCCACACTGGCTCGAATATAGGGTCAAATATTACGTGCATGCCTTCGCTTTGAATCAGGTTATGCAGCATGTGTGTCCTGGACGCTTTCCCAACGAGATCGTGCAGATCACCAAAAGACGCTGGCACTGTTGCAACTCGACTTGAACTCGGCTGGGAGGCACTATTCTTTCGGCACTATGAAATCCATGCTACAGATTCTGTCATGGGCTCGTCTATCAGAGGGGGAAGGCGTGTGAAGTGACCGTCGCTCAGGATTTCTGGTAAAGGTCGTTTCGGTGGCTACATTTATATCGGAAATGAGATATCAGCTAAACAAATAGAGCTTTCTGTTAACTTGGATAAGCACTTCAGTTGTTTTTCCAAGGCGGAGAAAGTCGAGAACAAGAAGGGGGAAAGTTTGCGGATAAGAAGAACCTATGCACTAACTAGTTAGTGCACCGAATTTTCATTCCCAATATTCTCGGAGCCAGACGTAGAGTCCCCTTTCAAAATCTAGGCTCATCATAGCCTAGAACTAATTAGTACAACTTAGATAGCTGGAGCTTGTGGGAAATAACCATTCCGTCCGCTTTGGACCGTCTAGTGGTTTTGGACTTTCCCAAAGATTAAGTAAAGATAGGATGGCTATAGCAAGCTTGGAGAGGTTCACCCGATGATTCCGGCGCGATCTTTGGTGAAAACTTAACTTGATGTGCACAAGGTGGAAAGACGCCTGGGAATGCAGTATATTATTATTTCATGAATAGCTATTTGTGGGAGGATTGATCAAAGAGCAAAGGTCTGAATTCTATCTATCGAGGCAACTCTGCATGAGCCAGCTATATATACCTGAGACGCTCGGGTCATGTTACGTGATAGGCTCGGTAGATCACCAAAGACCACCTCACCTGCGCGACACTATTTCAATTGATACTGATGTTAGAGTTTTTACCACCGTATGCATCACCGGTCACGTGGCTGTTCTGAGTGAGTCTTATGGTCCGTGCGTTTACACTAAGCGCACGTAGGTTAACACCGCCAAGCTCGCTTGCCGCACAGTGAATATGTTTTAAACTCACGCAAAACGTCCCCTCTTACACCACAACACTCACCAATCCATCAACATGCCGACTCGCAGCAGCAAGACGAGAAAGCACAGGGGGCACGTCAGCGCCGGTCATGGACGCGTTGGCAAACACCGAAAGCACCCCGGTGGTGTAAGTTACTCAAGACCGTGAACATGCGGCCGGTATTCTGACAATGGACAGCGTGGTCTTGCCGGAGGTCAACATCACCACAGGACCAACTTGGACAAGTACCACCCGGGTTACTTTGGAAAGGTTGGAATGCGTCGTTTCCATCTGCTGCGCAACCAGGAATGGAAACCCGTGGTGAACATCGATAAGGTAATTCGAAACCACCAATATCTGAAGAGTCTTTTCTGATCTGGCACAGCTTCTCACCCTCATCCCTGACGAGCACCGCGAGAAATTCGTGAGCGCGTCGTCTTCATCCAAAACCGCTCCGGTCATCAACCTCCTCGATCACGGCTACGCGAAACTACTAGGCAAGGGTCGCATCCAAGTTCCAGTCGTTGTCCGGGCTCGCTACGTGAGCGCCGAAGCTGAGAAGAAGATCAAAGATGCGGGTGGTGTTATTCAGCTCGTCGCATAAGGACACAGTACGACAAACCGAAGCTGCGCAAAGAGCGAGCAAAACAAGAGGTGGACACCTATGAGTATGATTCCCTACCATCAGCGTAGTGACTGCGCATGAAACCCTACTGTCAGAGTAGTGGTCAGTCATGATTCCCTACGTCCAGCGTAGCGGTTGGGCATTGTTCCCTACTTTCAGCGTAGTGGCTGGGCGGGAGTTATTCAATAGCGTTAGCCATGAATGACATCCTGCCGAACAAACTCTCACAGTGCTGTGATGTACAACTGCCTCACTTGAGGCTCACACCCCCGATCAACACGTCCCGATTCAGACCATCTGATACCTTCGCAAGGTCTGTCAGGGAAAGTAGAGATAGGCAGGTCCATTCCAAGGTCCAGTCGGACAAGCCCGCACTTGAGATGAGTACGAACCACTCTTTCAGTAGTTGAGGCGGTCTGAAGTGATATTGCTGGTTTGGCATATTGCAGACGTGAACTAACAGTGCTCACTTAACAGCATGCAGGGTTTCCGTTGTTGAATCCGTGACCAAGCAGCTTACAGATTTGCTATATTTGTGTGCTCCTGCCTCTTCCAAGTTTGCCACTGAAGTTCGCGTAGTAATCAAGCCCGCAAATTTGTAGTGATATAATGACCGTATAATTGTGACAGTACTGCCAACAGCCGACTGTTTAACCAAAGTCTAGACGAGATTAGAAAGAAGGCCCCAATCTGCGCATTGAGTCCTTGTCCGTAGAGTCTTCTCGTTTGCGTAAAATTTGAAGTTGTATCAAATTCGTATCGTCCTCTTGCCGCCGTCTGCGCGAAAACCTATCCTTTGTTCTCGTTTGTGCGTAGGTGTTTTTTGTGTGTACAGCCGCTTCTTGCCAGCAGCAACACTGACTTACGTAGACGCTGGTGACCATTACTGTGGACCTTTTTTGCTTTATATACTATTTGGTACCTAAGATTTTATCCTTGTCAACACTGCCGTGACACATGCTTTATCCTCTAGGTATTGAGGTAGCGATGACTTTAGGCTAGACTTGAAACTTCATATTTGACAAGAGTGGGAATCGCTGTTCTATGCTCTCTGTTGTATCTTCTGTCAATCCAGTGAAAGCATTCCAATGTTGCAGACGGTCAGTAGCGGTAACTGTAGACCTATTATCATTAGGTTATGGGACCAATACAACATTGCCGTATTCGTATTTTAAGGCAAAGTGATTACTCTAGAAGCGCTGGTGCTGATTTTTAGATGAGCGTGACATTTCTATACCTATATATCAAAGGCCACATGAGTGGCAGTGTATAATTTTCAACGAACATCACGAATATCATAGTATAAAGCTGATTGTACATCGCTGAAATTATTTACTCTTGTAACTAGTACCATTTGAGATTTGCATTGTTGGAGAAGGTACTGGCACTTAAACGGATCTCTATCTATTTTCTCTAAAAGTAAATCTTATGTGTATAATATAACTTCTCTTATTCTCCTTTTATAATTTCAAACCCATCTCCCTCTTAGCTATCTCTTTCAACTCCATCTTGAGTATTTTTCCGCTGGCGTTCTTTGGGATAGACTCCACAAACCTAACACCACCCACCAATTGTTTATATCCAGCCAATCGCTCCCTCATCCATGCCTGAATCTCCTTCTCGCCAACCCTTTCCCCACTTCCTCCTTTTCTCACAACATACGCCTGTGGAACCTCACTGCCCTCCTCGCCAGCACTTCCGACCCCAGCAGGCACACCAAGCACCGCAGCATCACTCACCCCCGAATGAGAAAGCAAAACCCCCTCCAACTCCGCAGGCGCTACCTGAAACCCCCGAACTTTAATAAGTTCCTTCTTCCTCCCAACAATATACCAAAGCCCATTCGACCCTTTCCTCACCGCAACATCGCCAGTATGAAAATACCCCTCCCCATCAAAACTCGCCGCATTCGCAGCCTCATTCTTAAAATACCCCTTCACAATCAACGGACCCCTCACACACAGCTCCCCCACAACATCGAAATCACTAACATCCCTCCCCCCATCATCCACCACCTTCGCATCCATATTCGGCAGGAATCTCCCCACGCTCCCCGTGGCATCATGTTCGGGGTAATGAACCATGGTCGCGATACAACTTGTTTCGCTCATTCCTCAGACTTGATTGAAGCCCGCACCTTCACTTAGCAGCGCTTTCATGCGCGCTTGCGGCTCGGCTGCCAAGGGCGCAGCGCCACACCACCCGTACCTGATGCTCTTCAACGAGTACTTTTTCGCGAGCGGCGAATTGGGGCTTAAAAGAAAGTGAGGCTGGACGGGTACTGACGTTTTCCAATCATGTACGAGTCGCAAGTGGGAAGTCAGGCAGGCAGGCGGGTAAATCTAGTTTTGGAACACGAAGGATTGCGGAGTATTTTACAATTCTCCGACTTTACCACAGGGATTTATAAACCCATCGTTTCTGAATACCTTTAGAGACAGCAAAGAAACAACCAAAGGTAATATGAAATCGAATGTATACACGTGTAAGCGCGACTGGCAAGGATACTTTCCATAATCGAAGCTAGGCGCTGTTGATAATCACGAGTACTTGGGCTGTAGCATAGTCCACGAGCATGATTCGCTTTCAAAAAACCTGTCGATTCCACCATCTTATTCAAACGTTTGACATACTATTCAAGATAGAAGCCTCGCCGTGTACAAATGATTATCCCCAGGTGCCTATCAGATTTACAACACTATCCCAATTCAAGCTCAGTCCTTTCCGATCTTAGCCTAGCTCTTTGAAATTGTACTAACTGATGAAAGGTGATAGAAAGTATTGTATTGTAGGAGGCAAAGAGTGAGCTCCTGAGGGGCTCGATCTAGTATCTACTCTAGTCTATGACGTCATAATCGTCTGATCATTCCATTACCGCGGAAAGTGCCGCTCAACACTAACCCACATGCCTTGACCCTGTACTATATTTACAAAGTATACCTTGCACAATAGCAGGATACGGAAAACTGGCTGTCGGGTGGGATAGAAAAAGACCCCCATATTCTATGTTTGAGGCAAAGCTACATCTCTCCAATAAATCATCCATTATTAACCGCTTGTTTAGAGTGGCTCGTGGAGAGATTTGACAGTAACCGAGGAAGAGTGTGGATACGAAATTGCATGAGTGAATAGAATATGTAGGTTGTTCTCCAATGTGACCGTCCGCATTATTGAAGACCTTTGCCATAGAACATACAGGGTATCTCGAAAAAAAGAAGACGTGACTTACCTCAGGTTCAAAGATCCAAGTCCCGAATCAAGCTTTTCGTAGCGACAATGTCCACTTGCCCCCCAGGTTTCGTCGACTTCTGCGGAAATCCAAAGAATGGCACAGCGGCGTCCTCCGAGCCAACCAAACCCGCAACCCTAACGTTCCCCCATGTCGGTTGTCCTACCTTGACGCAATCATTCTGTATGCCAGCCCAGATGTACCCCATCTTTTCCATCCCTTGCAGACGAAGCCCTACCACCATATGATCCTCCTGTGATATGGTTGCCGTTGGTTTTGTTGGGCTGTGGCGAGGCCGGGGCGTCAACTGTTTGACGGCGACGCTCGTTCGGCGCGCGACTTGAGCTTCCACGATTCTGATGGCGGGCATTGGGCCTAAGAATTTTTCCGGCATTGTTGTCTTGAGTAGCCGGCCATTCTCTTGGTGGGACATATCCGTGAGACGCGAGTAGAGCTTGTTGTCCATGCCGATGACAGCGCCAGGAAGCTGCCCCCCTTCAATACAACATGCTAGACCTGACTCGAAATAGAGCTGCAAGACAGGAAAGAAGTTATTCATCGTCCAGTGCACAATCTCTGTTTTTTGTTAGTCATCTTGATTTTGGCGGGATAGCGGGAAATCTAAGCTGTGACAGCATATACGAACTCTCTTCGGTAAGTAAATGTACGTCAAAGGTCTTGCCAAACACAGCCCTCGGTCGATGATCCTTCGCCATAATCAACCTTCGACCTTCCCATCTCAGCGTCGTGAATTCATCGACCAAGTGGGGAGATTTCGTCTCGGCGACAGTCTCTACAGTGGTACTTTCAGAGCCATAGTTATTGTCGAGAATCTTTAGTCCTTCGCTCAGCGCATCATGGGTCCCAGTTGGCTGAAAGTTACGCCGCCGTACCTCTCTCTCTAGTTCGGAAGACGAACACCCGTAATAGATCATCTAATGGAAGGAGCGTATCAGGTGAGAAGGAGTGAGAGCGCAAGGTTAAAATACACCAAAAGCGTTCAAGGTCTGACTTAGAGTTTGCGTGAGATGTGTCGCAATAAGAAGAGCGCCCGAGGAACGGACAGAACAAAGAAGAAGATGGTTGGCGATCTGGAGTTGAGGCCTTGTTGTTGAATCTATTCTGATTACTCCATTCTACGAGGGAAAGAACGACGGCGACAAACGGAAGAAAAGACCGCGCAAACGGAGGGCGTGATGCCTTGGGTACATACTGAGTGACACGTAGAAAACCGCAAGACTGCTCTCGAGTCCAAAGCTGTGACACTCGAGCAAATACAATCCATAGGGTAGTTCACATCAATAATCCGCAGCGAAGCACCCGTAACATAGCTCTTTTCATAATTCCTGGACAATCGTCCCTCAGATCAGCTTCCCCCAAACTCGGAAAGGCGCCAGACAGCTGACTCATCAACTTGTTCACATAGTTTTATATTGTCGCAAATCCAGGGAGCAACATGTAACTACATTAAGCCTTGAGGATTATGCGATATGTATACACCCACCTACGCGACATATATGCAAATCCAATTTTGTAACTTGAGGAAGTTACAAGATTTCAACAGTCGGGAGCCAGCCTGTGACATCGATCAAGCGCAGATGAATTTGTTATGGTATCCATCAATGGATGTTTTGTACATTCGCATATTCCAGATACACCCATACCATATTCCATATTCAGACTAGCGTACAAAGCACGGACCACACGTGGAAAACATTCACCGCCCCCAAAGGCGACCGGAGGCAACAGGATCAACAAGCATTTCAAGGCTACGTCCCACCTAACTGGTATTGTATGCACCACGTATCTAGCAGAAGGATGACGATGGACGCGCAATAGCAACCTCCTTGCGGCTTCCGGCGTGCAGGCGGACCGTCGGTCTGCTGCCTATCCACGCGACGTCACGCTTTGGATGGAAATGTCGGTCGCTTGCAATGAACAAAATAGTTTAGCGGGCCGGGGCGATTGGAGCGTTTGGCGCCCAGTTCGGCGCAGGGCTGTCGACATGGGATGGCGGTTCAGAAAGGTTGGACGTTTATCTAATACATACATGTTAGTTAACTAGTTATAACTAGTACATGATGTAGACTCGTCGACATGCATCCCAAGCCCTCAGGCAGGCAAAGACGGCTGATTTTCGCCGATACGGAAGCTTCTGCGATGTGCTCCGTCATGTCCATCGTCATGTTCACGGTGCCGTGCACTTGAACATGCGGTTGTCGCCGTAACTTTCGGGCAAATACTATATCAGAGGCCATGCTGCGGTGGCAACGGGTTATGCGTTGGGGGAGGTTTTCATGCCATCAGGCCAACCTCCTTTTCTTTCCTGACCTGGCCGGTCGCACACACTCCCCTTTTCCGCACGCCGAGACAGATTGACACTTCACAGCGGGAGATGCGTCGCAGCATTTGTGTGCTCCGAGACCCCAGCAGCGGCTAGGGCTGGCAAACACGCAAGCTACTTGACAAGTCGGTCTCCTGGCGTGCTGGCGTCATTCGAGGGCGGTCTATGGGTGTGCTAGACAGGGCCTCTCGCACCGTTGCGATGGCTCGGGCTCGAGGAGCCGGAAGGAGGCTTGCGTTAGCATCGTTGGCATCGTTAGTAGATGTCGTTAGCATCGTTATATCGCAGGGTGGGAGGCCTTCATCGCGGGGTAGAAAGCTGTAAGCCGTAAGCCGGCCTGAATGTGCACTGGGGCCAGCACCGGTACTCTCGTCGCCGGCGACCTCAGGACCGGGAAGAAGAGGCTTGATGCCCCGTATAGAAGGTTTCAAGTCCTTCTCGAAGCCTGATCGGTGCCAGGCGGCATGGTTTGGGAAGTTGAAGATCGCGGTGGTTGGTGCTGCACAGCATGTGTTCGGAGTCCGAGTGGTAAGCACACGCAGAAATGCAGGTGAAGATGCAGGTGAAGATATTGACTGGGCGGCATGGCGGGCACCAAGGAGAAAAGGGTGAGATTCTTTCATCATTCTGGGACGCCTGGCGCAAAGCTGGTGGCACCTTATCGTCCCACACAGCATGAGAGCGGATGGAAGATGAGTGCGCGGTTTTGGGGGGCTCCCTCGTATGCCTCATCTATTTTACGTTGCCTGTGTGTCTGTTCACCTCTGCAGCTGATGAGGGCAAAGGGTCACTCCCGGCACCCAGCAGTTGGACGGGCCACCTGTCGTGCTGGATTGATTGCCGTGGCATTCGCATACCATACTGCATTCACAGCTGTCCAATGAGTTGCAGAGCTGCGTCACTTGAGCAGGCTGATGAAGGCGTCCTGGTCTTGGTCCTGGTCTTGGTTTTGGGGGTGTGACAGGGGAGAGGGAGAGACTCCACTGCCCGGCTCAGCCAGTCCCCGTTCCCAGCCCTCAGCCCGGTCTATCGCTTCAGCCTTCCCCACTGTCTCGCTCCGTGTCGACGAACGACACTCTGACATGTAAGCAGCTGCTCCAAGGCTGCATCAGCTGCATGTAGCGCTCTCTCCTCTCTCTCTTTCCCCCTCCTCCCTTTCTTCCTCCTCGCCGTCCCTTTCCATCCTACACCACCGCACCCCCACGGCACCTAATACACCACGCCTCACGACACGAACCCAACCCTCACTATTTAGCCCTCTACACCAAGCCCGCCCGTCTAAGTTTGGTTCAACCGGGACGGCACCATGGGCAAGCTCGAACTCTCCACACGCGAGCAACTCGGGCTCCTGCGCAGCTCAGCCTTTGAATCCGAGCATGCACAGCTCTACGACACATCGTACCTGCAGCACGAAGCTGCCGCCCAGGCCCTGGAGCAAGAAATTGAGCAATCGCTCGTCAGCATCTCGCCCGACGAAAACTCGGACGAGCACCGCCGTATTGCGCGGACACAAATCACCATCCACCGGGAGCGACAGCGTGCGTTGCGGCCGCATCTCGAAAGTGGGAGTGGAAGGGAAGACGGGGAGGGGAACGAATGTGTGTTTGTCCCTGCGCCGAATCACTGGGGAGCGAACGGCGACCTCGACGAGGATAGTGGAAGCCTGTCAGCTGTAAGTGGGGATTTTTTCAGGCTCTGTGTTTTCATCATTGCTCTGATCCGGTGTGGTGATGCTAACGTCAACAGGTGCACAATCTCCTCACGTGGCAAGCCGGCTACTCGCCTATGACATACACCCCCATGTGGGATGAGCTCCCCTCGCCCGACATTCCCTACTACACCATGCTCGACCCAACCCAACCACCCACGACATATCACCTGCACCGAACACGCGAGTGGACTACCTCTGGCTGCCGCAAATTCATCTACACTGCACGCGAGTACTCGGACAAGTACTCACTTTACAACCTTGAAGCTTCCTCACACCGCGGTGACAACCAGGTCACCGCCGCCGATTTCTTCCGCGTCGCTGAATACCCCCAACCGTGCATCTCCGTCCTGCTCTCTGGTATCGACAAGCGAGACTCAAAGGCCGCTTACAAATCTCGCTGCATCCATTTGCGCGGCCCCTTTTCGACCCCGATTAAAGAGTACCCAGATAGGCAGCAGAAGATTCCGTGGAGCCCGCGACGATTCACATATGGCGGTCGCCGCTTTGTGTGGAAACCAGGAGACCCGCATGATGATGTGATGCCCGAGACGCTATACGAGTTCCAACGTGATTGGGCCAAGTCGGGGAGCAGGAGCGGCAAGCGCATGGACGATGCGAGGCCGATTAAGCTGGTGTGGGGCGAGAAGAAGAGGAAGGGCAAGGTGGAGAGCTATACGATTCATTTCGCAGGGGGCATTGACCAGGTATTCCGCGAACTTCTACTTGCGAGTCAGATGGCGAGGCAAGTTGTATTGTTTACAGCTATGGACTAAGGGACGGACATAATGAAGCGGGGAAGCTTCACCAGCATCTCATTTCAGCGACACTGCGACATCTTTTTTTTCCTGGACGGACGTTATGAACACGGGCGAGGCTACTCATGGCAATGCTCACCATAAGGAAGGATATGACTCGGCATGGATACCAGGCGTTTTTCTAGTTGTTCTCTCTGCCACACGGCACAGGCACAGGTTTCCTTCTAGTAAATTTTCGGGCTATCATTATTATTAGTATCGGTCGAGGTTGAGATCGGAGGGAGATCTCCCTCATAGGCATAACTCCAGCGGACGCCTTCCTTTTCTTCCATCACTCATCATCATCCAAGCTGCGTTATAGAGGGGGGGCTAGCTCAATCAGCAGTCATCATCATGCATCTACTCTTATCATTGTAATGTAGGTTTTTTTAAAAAAAGAAACAAAAACAAAAGAAAGAAAGAATCTCTTGATTCATTTGCCTAAAGATTACTACTCTCCTACCGCCTCCCAAGCGCTCAACGGATCCGCCCAAATTTCCCACCACCCTATCCTTCCGTCCCCATCAAACCCACTGAATCGATAGATGAACTGCTCATCCCACCCTCTACCTGTCTTTTTACTCGTGAAACGTCCCTTCCCTACAGCGCTTACCATGCCCTTCCCATCATCCGCGTCCGCGTCTACGATAAACCCATCGAGCGCCGGGAACGCATCATCGCTTAGCTCCATCTCTAGAACACTAGCTAGGAGGTTGAAGTACTCCTCACATTCCTCCTTTCCGCTAAATGTCTTGTGCAGGAATGGAAGACGCGAGGTCGACCATGAAGGGCCGTGTTCTGTGATTCGCGGGCTGGGGGCGAAGTATTTGGATAGGAGGGTTGAAGGGAGGGGAGGGGATGGCGAACTTAATGCCTTGCAGAAGGCGTGGGTTGTGATACGGATGTGGGAGGGGCGTGTGAGTGGGGGGGTTGGTGTGGTCATGGGAGTGTCGTGGTGGTTGACTGGTTGATTGGGCTGAACTGGAAGCAGTGCTGGAATCTTGACTACTGCTTGAGGCAGAAAAGAGTCATGTCTGACTCGGATGATGAATGGTGTACGGCGAGGAATGGATGGATAGTTTGTACTATGGTATGTTTCGTTTGGTTTCGGGTTTCGTCTCATGTATGTACCTGGTAGATATCTAGTGTGTGCCAACACTATTGGCGTAAACTGACGACAAATCGTAAGGGGCCACACGGCACACGATCGGCGGGTGGATGGCTTGGTTTGCTTTTTCTGTTGTCGATGGCGATCTATGGATTGTTTGATTAGTAGGGTGCCGTTTCAAGTTTTATTATCTTTGCTTGTCATGGTGAGGGCGTCACGGCGTCTGCGGTTGTTGCTGGGTTGGCTAGTGGGGGGAGGCTTGCGTGTTTGCGTGCGTAAGCCGCTGACTGGTTTGTTGGCGAAATCTAGATGGGAAGTACCGTGTTTCTGTGTTCGCCCTGTGGCCCTGTGTTGCTTCGCCTGCTTCGGGCTGACTGTATCTACTGGGTAGGGAGACTTGTGTGGTGGCCTACCGGTGCGGGATCGGAATGGTGGGGTTTTAGAGTTTGGTGACGCGAGGTGTTGGTGTTTGTGGCTTAGAAGCTGCGTATATAGATAGGTTCGAACTTGAAAGGGGCATTTTTCGTTTCCGTTAATTAAAGTTGCCGGGCCGTTGTAGGGCGAGTGCAGGGACGTCTCGAGAAACGGTGTCTGGGTATGTATACATAGTGTACCGTTGCAGCGTTCAAGGTTGAGTGGTGACGTCAGTGTGTAGTGCTGCTTAGTCAGTTGGATCTGCTTAGCTAACGAACTACCGCGTGCAAAGACTTAATTGTAACAAGAATGAATCTTGAGAAGTGTTGCTAATTCTCACATGTTGGAATACTCGATGCGTTCATCTGTGTTTTAATGGCGTTGCAAACGTTCAAGCTTTTTAGTAAACTTTACTGTCTTGATGTGGAAGGGTCACTATTGTGGAAAGGTGATCCTAATACACGCAACAAGGGTTGGTTACAGAAGAAGAGCTGCTAACATTACGTGAATGCTCTATTTCATCAACCGATTTCACCCTTTCTTGCTGAGCACCGCACTGCAATAGCTTCACTCGTTCCTCGATACGCAATTCCCTCCATAAACCAATCTTCAGAGCGAAGTTTTACGCAGTGTATCCATATCGGATGAGTTTTGTAGAGTAACTCACCGATGCTGCTCGCTGACGTCCCACTGCCACGAAGTTGTATGGTTTGGCACGCATTTTGTCCTGTGGAACCATCCTAGGGGTAGAAGCACATACCACGCTTCATATATAGTACTCCGTATGTATGAGTATATTGTACTTTCGCTACTCCGTACTGTACCCACTAATGTTCCTTTTTCCCATGTGACAGAACTCAATTACGAAGTACTCCATGATTCAACCGCTACGTTAGAGCCTTAACCTACGGACTAAAATAGTAGAAAGAGCCATCTTAAGTGGAACATAGCTTATTTTCCACATGTTCGCGTAATCTAGGAGATATAGACTTGGTGTGAAACTTTAATTAACATTTCAACTTGTTTCAAGAAACAACATGTACATACTTTAAAACTACAATAGAGCCCAAGTTCGCGTCGGGCAGCGGAGCGCAATACCATCCAAATATTATACGTTATTGCATCCATGAACAGATCTAAACTAAAGAAAAGAAATGCAGTGTTGACGCAGTTTCAGACATAATAGCAGTGAGGAAATGTGGGTTGGGATTCTGGGCGCTTACGATCGGTCGACCGTTCAATGGTTGGGGGTCTGGCCACGCTTTGTACAGGCTTTGCTAGTAATGCGAGCGAAATAGTCATCGCGTGCCCAAAGACAAGGCACTTAATCCCACCAACTTGGAAACTGGGAATTTCATGTAGATTCAACATGCACAACTATTCACACCAGGCACTGCAACTCTAACCCGAATAGGAAACGACCTACAAGTTTCTTTCACTACGAAGTGAAAGAGCCGAAGAGATACCTATTAGCCGGATTCAACTGCCCAGAGAATGTGTATACCAGTGCTCAGAGTGGTTTCGTCATAGATGCTCCTTGCCGTTTTGTGAAAAGAAGACCACTAGATCTTTCTAACAACGAGCCCAAACGCCGATTTATTTGGACTCCGAAAATGCAAAATCATTTAGAAAAATCTATCGAAACAGAAGAGATATATACTTCGTCTCATATTGTTGGCATGGAACAAGAGGTAGGTCCATCGTCCTACGGTTTGCAAATGAATTGGCTTCTTCGACAGAACAAGGGGGTCGTATGGTAGACACCCCAGTTCGCGTGGTTGGAACTAAATAAGTTGGTGCATTGTGTAGTGCTTTGGGAACTCTATCAGTGTATGGATCTGTACGGGGTGCGTACTTGGCTTGATATCCTTTTCGATTGAATTTGCAGGGCCTCGACACAGGCATGAGCGTAGACTCAGAAGTGTGATAAAAGGTTATTGTATTGGTATAGGGGCAAGAGCTAGCTATATACCCTATATCCACGCTAGTAATGATGGTAAGAACGATCTATAGCAAAAACGATTGAGGGTGATAGGAAGGAGGTGGGAACTACAGGGGAGGTACAAGGCGCACCGCGTGTCCAATTTCATAAGTCGACTTTCTTTGCTGTAAGTGTAAATTTTGCTCGATAATGTTCATACGGTTTCATTATATGGATGACGCAGACTTCAACTTGAGCAAAATCATACCACAAAATCAAACGCATTGCACAATATTCTCTCATCAAGACACCTGAAATCCGATCCAACTTGCCCTTCAAACATCCAACAAATTCTGCACCTTGCTTCCATACGATTCCTCTTCCCTCTTCCTCCTATCCTCAACCTCAATTTCCTTCTTCTGCGCTTGTTCCCCCCGAAGTTGGGTTTCCGGTATCTCGCGCTGCTCCTCCATTAATTCCATCCCCACCTCCATTTATTTCTCTTGCTGCAACTTCGTCTTAACATTCTGAGCAGCGAATGCCACTTCTTCCTCTTCCTCCTTAGCAGATTCGCTTCTCTTCTTCTCCTCGAGTTCTTCCCACGACTTTTCGCCCTTTGCTTTCTTCTCTTCCCATTCGCTCCAACGCTGGGCTGCGGAACCATGGTCAAGATCAGCGGCCATGATGTTTTCATGGGATTTCTTGGCTTTGTGCTTGTCTATTTTGTTGACGACGGCGTAGCCGACTTCGACGGGAGCGAGGATGAAGGACGCCATGGCGGTGCTGGGTATTGTATGGATCGTGTCGAACGTGCCGTTAGTTTGATGATTGCAAAATTATGCGTATACACAAAGATGATGGCAAGCTGTTGTGGTATGGAAGCGAATCATGGTAGAATAGTTGAGCTGGTACAAGGTCACAAGGTCAAGCTGAGCGGGGCGAAACTCACATATTTCCTTGTATTTAAGCATCTCCATTCTTGGATTACATCAGTGGTAAGACCACCAAACCCTCATTCTCAGAAGAGGGGGGGGGGCTGACGAGAAGATCGTTTTTCAGTTCTGATCGCCAAGCCGCAATGGAATCATCAAAAGCTGTCTTACGATAGGTGATATAATACTTTGTGCATACCGACCTACTTGACTGCGAAACTATCCTCTGGCAGTAGTAGACTCTCATAGAGGCAAAAGATAAGGAAAAATAGGTTTTACAAGCTCTTCTTCTAAGCGTTTATTCAATTCTTATAACACATGATACTTTTGACTATTTTCAAGGCTTCTCAACAACACGAAGCCGCTCTATGTTGTACACGGCCTTTACAATGACCCCACTAGGCCCTTTACGTCTAGTGCCTTGACGTCTGCCCGCCTACTTGTAGCTGTCGTACTCTTAGCTAGCTACACCTCATGAGATCGACATATATGAATGTCTTTGTATAGTACAGTATTGAGCTGCCTCCTGGTCCCTCCGGTGACCCGCCTATTGTACTCTAGACCCTGAACATATTCAACCCAAAACTCCATCAAAGAAAGATTATATCCCCAAAAACCGTTCTCAACTCGCGGCTTTGCTGGTGGACGGATGGATTTCTAACCATCGTTAAGCTACTTAGAGATTATCATTCTTTCCTCTTCTTCCACTTCAACCGACTGTGTGACTTCTATTCTCGAATCTCGAATCTCACCACCACGTTCCGAATCGCCATCTTGTAGGCGCTGCCATTTATCATCAATTCTCAGAGTACGTAAAGCCATACCGCCGTCAGAAGAATTGCTGTCCTTGATCCGCGACTCGCTTTCGACGATAAAGAAGTGGCTTCTTTCAGCACTCCGCTTGTTGTTGGGCATGGAGTTGCTGCCTTCACGATTGCTTCGGAAGAGATTTCGAACAGAGGGTAATGATGATGCAATGCAGCCAATGCCAATCTCGATATTCGAGCAGAGCACCGCGTATGCAACCCAGTCTTGGGATGTCAGTCAGCAAGTGACGGCCTGAACGGAGCAAGAAACACTTACACTGTAAATCTGTCCCTGAGTCGAGCTTGTTCACATACGGTATCCGCACCATTATGACAATCGACGCCGCTGACGCGAACGATAGCAATCCCCATGCTTGAACTTTTGACTGCCATTTCACTCTAGTCTGCGCCATGAGAACCCCAGGTATGACCACCAAGGCCAAATCCGTCAAGACTGTAGAGACGGTAGCAATCTGTCCAACCACGACAAGCATTTTGAACCTACCGCATGTAGCTTCACCATCCCGCACCATCTGTGGCGTCCACGTTGCTTTTGTAGGCCGACAGTGAAGCAGAACGCTAAAGAAAGACATGAAGAAAGAGGCCCATATGATTGCCAGCACGATCCATACACTAACCCGGAGTGATTGCATGATCCCAGCGATGCGAAGAATCGTGAAGCATACTGCGGACTTGACAAGGCCCAGGGCAACGATGTACAGCAACCACCATATGATCCAGTACTTCAATGTCTCAGACCATTGCCACTGATTCAGGTCCCTTTCGAACCTTCCCAGTCCGACTGCGCAATCGTAGCAGGCCATCGCAACAGCAGCTGCGTACACAATCTGTCAAAGTTTGTCAGTTACAAACTATTCGAGTCGTTGGTATTGCTTGGAAGATGATGTGGTACATTCTTACCGTTCCTGCTACGACGAGCCTATCATCATTTCCGAACCAGCCTTGCGCTGCCCTGACGTACAATCTTAATGAAACCGTTACAACCGAGAGGGCGAGGAAAGTGCACGAAATCGCTATAACGGTGATCGCGAGCGCGTTGAGTGGAATCGTTCGAGCGTCCGGGTCCAGTGTAGTCGACCACATTGCTTCTGTGTAGCCGTTGCTCACACAGATGAATGGCGGCGCAATGTGACCTGACGCTGTAAGGTACAGGTTTTGAAATGGTACGGCTGTTTTTTCATCTTCTCACTCGTCTGCGTCAAATTTCTAGGTCAAGCTATTTCTAGTTGATCCCTTAGCCAAATACGTCTAGTTTGGAGTGCTTTTTATGTAGATACATGGGATTTACCACATGATGTGTTGGTAATCCCACAAATGGTCTATGCGCAATTGGCATGAGATGATCAGTTGCCGGAAAGTTGAGCCAAGGAACACGCCTGACTCGGGAGGTAAACGTTTATAGGCACACGTCGTTCTCCGTAAGTTTTTCTACATTCTCTATTAGAATCCAGCAAGATAATGTCGTGTTGCGTGATTCATAATGTGGGCGGAGCAATGATTTATTAGCATTAAATCATCCATGGGGAGAGCGATTACTCCGTTCTTCGATAGATAGCGTCTCATTCTATCAACGAAAAAGTCTGGGATAGTGACTCGTGCAGCTCGGCAGCCTCTTCCATTGGTGTAAATTTCCGAGAAGATATTCAAATTTTCCATAAAAGATTCTTAGATAATGACCCCAATGATGAGATGAATCCCTTGATCCTCACTGTCCAACTACATAGTTCAATCTCTGCGCTCCCCTTATCTGTTGACAGAACGCTGTACTCCGTACTCTGTATAATTTCGATCATCTACTCCGTACTACCGTGTTGTACAGTCTCGACCCAAGTGTTCACACGAACCCTTCAACTATGGGTCTCAATTTACCATACTTTTCCCGAGGAAAAAAATAGTGTAGATAGATCTTTCCTATAATGCAGGCAATCACCACATAGTTTTGTGAAGATGAGAACCCTAGAACAGGGGCGGATTCCCTGAGCTCATCAGATCCTGCAAAAATGTCCAAAATTTCTACCATGTATGTACATCACGCGTGTCTTGTGCCAGTAGTCCGATCTCGCAGCATTAACTAGTGATGTCGATATGGGACTGCCTGACGCCCACCCCAAAAGCCATTGTAGCCAATAGGATTTGTTAGGGTCAGGGTAAATTGGAGTCAATAGGATGACTTTTTAGGGTCAGGAGATTGGCTACAATGGCTTAGGGGTCCCAGTGGATATGAAGTATCTAGTCTGGGCATGCATGTGTCATTTGTGATGAAGAGCTACTCCACCTGTGGTATAACGCCTATTTTTGTTTTCATAACTCCCTTTATGTCGTTCGAGATGCCGTCATTCCCAGGATGCAATGATAAGTATCGATGATAATAAACCAAAATTAGATCCCACAATTAGTCTAGGTTGGAAACTGCGCTTTGACTTGAAGTTTGTGGAGTGCTTTCGTAAACGAGTATTATATGGCTGGAGGATGAAAGCTGACGGGAAAATCAGTTGACGGCGTCAGTTGTCATGGCTTATGACCCACTAGTACAGCATTCAATTATATGTAAGTTTTGTACCAGTATAGGGAAGTAGGAGGCCAAGTCAATACATAGATTCGCAAGGAGTTTTCGAACGTGAGCATATGTTTAGTACGCTTTAGCTATGATTGATTATAGAAATTAGTATAATAATTACTCCGTAGGCGGATGTAGTGGGTTATCTGAGCCGCCTCCCTGGTACAAAACTTATAGTCAGACATTGGACATAGCTGCACAGCGAGACTAGCTACGCCTTATCCTTCTTCTTCTTCCCACTTCCCTTCCTTCCGATGCCACTAGCAACTAGTCCCTTCTCTTCCCTCAAAGTCTTCAGCGCCTCCTCAGTAATTTCCTGCCGGAACATCTGCTCCACAACCATCTTCTTCCTACTTCTTCTATCGCCTACACTAATCGTAATACCTGCAGAAATATTACAGCTGATACTGCAACTCAGGATCACTGCCGTTAGTGCCTTGGGGCGGACTTTGTAGTATATGCCCCAAGTCGTACCACCGAGTGCCATTTGGAATAACGAGTGGCAGTCCAGCAATACGACGATGGTGATCAAGAGACGTACTGAAAAAGCGTGGTGTGTTTTTGTCTCGTGTGGTTTGTAGAAGGTATGTGACTCTGCCAGCTTGTTCTGGTGGTGCTCTAATTGCTGTTGCTCCATGAGCTTGAGAACTGGCTGTTCAACAGCGGGATCTTGGTCCTCATCCTTTTCCCAAGGATGCTCTGACGATCGATGCGGCAACTCATTGTGATCTTTCAATTTGGGCAACCCGCGCTCTTTTCGCAGCTGCCACGTCTTGTGTGCATATTTAGCAACGTAGATCATGTGATAAGTATCAATGGCGCGCCACGGTGCCATGCCAATACCGACGACGCAGAACAAGGCCGTGAGGACTTGGTCGCAGATCTCAATGAAGTAGGCTTGTCGTCCGCCTACACTGATCCAACCGATGAGGAAAAGTACCCAAGCTAGACCGAATAGGAAGAGCAGAAATGCGTAGAGGGTGACAAGGAAGCCGACGGGTTTGCGGACGTAGCGCCCGAAACCGCGCATGCCGCGCTTGAACTTTTCTCGTCGTGAGTGAAGAAGGTGGCGTACATGGTCGTTGAGCATGGCCTTCTCTTCGGAAGTCCAACCTGATAAGGAGGCACCATGGGGAAGGACGGCATAGTTGTGTCCTTCCGATGTGCCGGTCATGACGGAAGTGATTGTGTCGCTCGTTGGTAAACGACTTATAGATGGTCGCTGCTGGATTGGTTCAGTACTGGGAGCCAGTTCTGGCTGCTCATCCAAGTCACCCTCCCCCCCGATGGTGTTCTCCTCGTCGGTCGTCGTGTCAGATGGGGAAGGGGCAAAACTGTACGTTGGACGACGGTTGTAGAGCCATCCCAAGTTCGGTATGAAGAGAGAATTTTGAACATTATTCAAAGTTGTCAGTGTCGATACTTCGGGATCGATGACGTCGAGTATGTCTACCAGATCATTCTCGTACTCTCGCGACTCCTGTCCCTGCTGCGTTCGTCGAAGGTTGAAAGCCGAGACTTGTCTTCCTAAGCCCGGTCTTTGCCGGACGCCATCAGGCACAACTGGCACAAACGTAGCGATTTGTGGAACATGAGACCCCGAGCCCTCCTCGTGTAGCGTCTGCAACGGCGTGGCCGTCAGCTGCCTCTGTATCTCCAGATCATCGCGCGGGTCGAGGTATGCGATCTGCGGTCGCTGCGGCTCGGAGCTGCTTCTCCTGCGATTGCCTTCGATATGCTTGTCGGGCGACCGTGATTGTGTGCTTGGATCTGGGCCCTGGAGTCGTATTCCAATCGTTGAAGGACGTCGTGTGGTCTGAGTTGGGATCGAAGCTTCCGGCCTTTCCGGAACCTGTGGGAATGGGATTGAATGCGTCGTTCGCACAGTCGGATGGGTGATAGTGCTCGATTGCGGTCCACTCGATGTTGTTGTGGTCCGAGGGTTGCCCGATATGTGGCTTGTGGTTGTCGTAATGGTAGGGCCATGGGTGGTGGTGGTGGTCGAAGATGCTGTCGCAGGTCTGCGATCACCAGGCTGACCGTTCCCATCACTCATCTTTGTTGTTCTGTGAAGACGAGAGAACAACACTCAACCGCGCATACTAGAAGCTTGGTCGAAGTGTGGTAGATTGGAGAATACGTCGCTTTCCCGACGCCTCAACGTGCGGCCTTGTATCCATCTAGTTTGACTGGTGCAATCAGTGTGGCGACACGATAGCCAATCAGATGGGAGCCATCCCGTCCACAGTTCGGGCTGGTTACGCGGCATCGTTTTGGATGATAATAATTAGATACGCCCCTTTCACGGCTCGTAGTGCAAATTCGTTGGTTTCACACGATGACGTTTGGAGCCTGTTGTGCGATGAGAACCGCCAAGGCGTCAAAGCCCCTGAGCCTCTCTTTGCCACTTTTCCTCTCCACCACCACCAACTGTGATCTAATCGCAACCCAGAGGAGGCCCTGATATCGATCTATCGCTATCTATATCGTTTCGAGATTGGCGGAGACGTGCAATCCATGAACGACGTCATGTTCATCGAAGAATGCATTCCTTTGCCTCAACTAGTTATTCGAACTCAAGAACCGACATCACAGTTTTTGAAATGCAGCTGGCCCCAAGCCCGAATCTCTCGTATTATTTATTGCTAGTTATACACGAAAGATGCCGACACCTTCCATATCCAGGCCGCGCTGTGAACCCATCCAATTGTGACCTGGCTTTACGTCCAATGGTTTAAACACATTCACTCTTCCTATGCCTTCTAGAGCAGGAGATATCTATACAATTTCATTTAGATACACAGCCAGAAAGCACAAAGAGTCTGGCATATGCACCACTCACCGTAACTAGATGGCTCCAAAAACCATCGTGTCCGTTCTGGCTTTCCTGAAACAGAAGAACCTCCCGACCCGTTCAATTTCACAACACCATCATTGGCTCTGCAAGTCCGATGAATACCCCTACTGCGTTCTGGCGACTCCGAGAAGGCATGCTAGGATCAGATATCTGAAGGCCACATTAGAAGATCAGAACTTATCTTGAAACATAACGACCTTTTTAAAACTTACACTGAACCAAAGGCTAGTTATACCAGTCGTACTGTAGCATGGTACGCCATCCAGAGAGATTGTCCGCTGCAAAAATTGCTATCCTGAATTGTCCATGGGTCTTGGTCAGGCGCAGTTCATGAAGTATTCAACATCTTCGTACGAAAGTTTTCACTGTGTCGACCTAACCTATGGAACAACGTCAATCAGAGTCGCGATGAGTTGATCGTCTAACCTAGAGCGATGCTGAATTTAAGTAAGCCTCGTATACCGTTTGTGTGTAACAGGTAGTCGCCCTTGTCAGAATGAGTTGTCGGACTTTTGCGCTGTATTACAGCCTGCCCGTTAGGGGGCCGAGGCCATCCTGGTAGGGCTATACATAGGCAGTGTCTACATATCTCAGCCTCGAGTTGCCCGTCTAACCATGTTTCTTGTTCTCAATCCTGTCGTGGATTGCCCCTCCGATATGCCATCCTTTCAAGTGAAGTGTTTGGTACTGGCCGCGTTGGTGGGCTTGACATCTGTATGAACTCATAATGCTTCCCCCCGAGCATCGTACTCTAACGACTTCACAATAGCTGAGCTCTGCGAGTCCTGTTGAAGCCCAGATTAAGAATGGCATCTCCTGGTGTGGAAATGAATGGATGGCCGTCAACGACGTTAAGACCAACAATGATGCGATCCAACGTCAAGGTTACAATTCTGCCGTAGATTTATTCTGTGGGAGAGCGGCTGGCCAGACGGTAGGAAAAAACAAACATTTATCTATCGCGGCGCGAGTATGGTTAAACTACGGTGGTAACCCAACCAATACTGGTCTTAATGGTTATGTCTTCTTCGAGATCCACAACAAGAAACAGGGCAATGGACATGCTGTGACAGGTAAATTCTACAACTAGGTCCTTGTCCATTAATACTAAGGGCGCCTAGTCAATGACTGCAAAACATACCTCAAAAGTATTGCCAAAGATGGATCCAGGTGCTATGGCACTGGCAACTAGGATACAAATGGCGGAACCTGGCAAGTTGGCGACGAGGAGGTTACCTACCACGCTCTCGGGAAGAAATTTCCTCCAACCTTTGACTCGGTAGACAAAACCGTTATTCTCGATGGCGAAATCAAAGAACTAGGCGATGGGGGGAAAGGAAATACGCTCTACCCGTTTCCGACCTACGTCTTCAACGACATTACACCCATCGCCTGCCACAGCCACAACGACTACACCCGTGACAAAGCACTCTATTCAGCCCTCAGCGCAGGTTACATAAGCGTCGAAGCAGACGTTTACGTCCATGGCGACAAACTAACAATTGGACATACCTTCGATCCCGGTAGCAACGGCCAAGATCTCCAAGATCTGTACCTCAACCCACTAAAATCCCTAATCGATGAGCACGGAGGAATTTTCCCTGCCCACAAAGACCAACCCTTCTTCCTCCTCATCGACTTCAAATCCTCAGGCGACGCAACCTGGGACGCACTTGTCAACAACCTCGCCCCGCTCCGTGACGCCGGCTATCTCTCTTACTACGACAAAGGCTTCCAGCAGCGATATATAACCATCATCGCCTCGGGGAACGCTCGGAATGACATCTCCAGCTCTACACCCTCGCCCACAGCCAAAGCTCCTTCTACTTCCACAAATCCCAACCGGGCTATCTTCGTCGATGCGGTCATCAACAAGGATATGAAGAATTTCAACGCTTCAAATGCATTTTATGCGAGCGCGAAGTTCTCCGATGCGAGTCCGGGGAATAAGGTGCCCGTCGAAGGAGAGGGAGCAGAAAAATTGAAGGAAGCGCATGACAAGGGGTTTAAAGTCCGATATTGGGATATTCCGGGGAAGGATAAGTGGCAGGCATTAATTGACCAGGGCGTGGTAAGAGAAACCTACTATGATAATCTCTCTGTGAAACAAATGCTGACTTTTTGTTCTCTCAATCTTCTAGGATCGGTTGAATGTCGATGACTTGCAGGATGTTGCGGGCGTGGACTGGCACTTGAAGTAAAGCGAAGAAAGCAGAGGGGAATGAAATCAAGTTATTGTCGGATGGAGTTCGCTTCGTATATATACCCCTTTTTTGAGAATCAATGTGTACTATTTGGATGTGTTAGCAAGTTTTCATCTCCTAACGCGCTTGTAAACCATTTTCTAGTGATCAGATACACAGCAATGTGGCCATTGACACGAATACAGGACCAATATTCTATCCCTGAAATCTACCCCAAGAAGGGATATCATCATGTTCAGTGTGGGCACGTTTAAAAGCTTCAAAAGAGAACCCAGAAAACTACCGTAATAATTAGTGTAGAGGTTATTCAACATACTATAGATCACAATTACCTTCACTACTAGCGAGGAAAGCGTACTTATAGCTAGCCTTCACCTCTATGCCAATACGACAACTCTGCACCACATTTCTGTTTACTGCGACGTGTAGCTGGAATACGTGAGGAAGCGGTTCGAATCGAAGAATTGCTTTGTATGAGCATAAGCGGGTAAAATTGCGTGGATATAACCTCTTACTAGCATGTAGACGCAAGCCATGAACTGAAGGTACAATGCCTCTAGGGTGTTCAACACAATTAAGTACCAAGCAATGGCCTAAGTTTCAATTGCTGGGTTCATCTTAGCTTCGCATTTCAATTGAGAATCTTCCATTGTTTGGCCAATATGCAAGGTAAAGATCCATCGAGGACTGAAGTATTCACTTGAAAAATTACAGCAACGCTACATTGGATAGCAAAGTGGTTTTTTGGTAAAGATGTTAAGTGCTATATACAATACCAAGCAATCAAAACAGCAGAGGTCTGCGGTGCGCGCCATTCATTGCGGCGTAAAACTCAACACCAATTCCTATCACTGCGACAGGGTGCTACGTACATTACGATTTCAGAAACCGAGGAATGATTCGTTGTGTACTTTCTAACTATGCCACTGAACGATGTATACATGTCATTGCGGCGTATAATCTCCTTGTTTAGAGGCATGCTTTGATTCAAGACGATCTGTATGATGTCTCAGCTAGGCCACACTATTGCATGCAACTAGGATCTTGAGGGTATATAGTTCAAGCAAAAGGAATTACTGGTTGCATCTGGACTATTAGCCACGCCGCCGCACAATTGAATGGCCGTTTACCATGTCAAGGATGTGATCTAATGAGAACACATGTAATAATGCACGAAATTCATCGCCAAGTAAAGACCAAACCCTGATTGTTCTACCGTGAATATGCTCTACGAACTGTAGTGCAAGAAGAGGATAATCTGCTCCGCTTATAATATTTTGTGTCTAATATTCGCTAAGACGCTCCGGAAGACTGCAATAGACGGTTACCGGAGGCACCAAAGGGGTAGCTCAATACTGAACAATTCATTTCTATCCTCAGCCCAGATTTCAAACCCATCCTAGTATATGGCGATCTCAAAAGTCTATAAAGAAATGTTCATCTCGAGGTCTGACCTAGGTATCGCATTGCACAGCTGCCTTCATCGTATCCCTCACAATGAAGATTTCCTCATCCGCAGCAATCTTAGGAACAGCGCAGTTGACCGCTTAACAATTCCTCTACTTTTTAGGGACAGCTAAGCGCAGTATTCCCTTTTAGTACTAGTGGTAACGTGGTCCTATGTTTTTCTTGTACGTACAGTGAATTGAGACAAGACGATATTCCGCTATAGAATAGTTCGATAGCATCCATTTATATGCTTTCTGCCATGAAGTTTCATAATCGAGTGGTGCCCATCTGAATCAAATCTTTTTTGCTCTGAATAATAAGAAGATCTTGAAAGATGGATGGGAGACCAGAGTGGTAAGGGACAGAACAATGATTCTTTGGTGTTATACCTAGATCGTAATGAATACGTTATTGACTATTGTAGCATCTAATAATGAATAAATTTCCCTCTCATCTCCGTTCTAGCTGTAGATAAAAGTAGCCTTCAGGTCAAGTCATCCATCCAGAACATGTTCATCATACACACTTCTATTCCTCCCCAGATCTTGCGTCCGAGTGAGATCGCTCAAAACATCATATCGTCGTCTCATAGCACGTTGAATTCCTCGCAAACGGATGCTCCACCCCACTCCCCTCGTTCAAGCACCAAGCCTGCAATTCCACATTCGCACAACTCTTTGGTGTCGTCTGCCCTTTATCCCTATAACACAACGCGATGGCAGGTCCATACAACAGCGTTGAGTTACACACATAAAAGGTTCCTGTCCCATGGTACACCGTACCCGGCCAGTTTGCAACTTCTACACCGAGCGTAGCGACTCCACCCGTGACGTAGACATTTCGCCGACCCTCTTCATCAGAAGCACTACTGGACGCAACATTCACCCCCCATGGCAAGGAGGGTGTGCCGCCATCGGTCCAAATCTGCGACGTGTGATGAGAGAAGTCATCGGCAGTGCCACTGTTGTAGAAGATACGGCCAGTATTGTTGGTAAGGACTACATAATCGTTGCCGGGGTAGATGTGGTAAGTGGTAAGGTTCCAGCCTTGAGCGATAACGCTAAGAGACGATTCAGAGTTGAAATTAGCAGTAATGCGAAAATTAGGCGATTTGGAAATGGATGGTAAGATCTGAGCAACTGCGAGAGCAAGTATGCTGGTGAGGTGGAAGAAATACATGGTCGGTATCAGGAGGACTTTGGAGTATCGAACGATGACGGAGGAAATGAGGACACTTATGCTAGACATTAAAAATACGAAGAGGGGTGCGTGACATCGGTTCAGACTAGCATACTAGTGAAATGGCTGCGGAAGATCTCATGGGTAAGATATGGATTATGTGAAGTGAAAGAAGCGGAGACGGGGGAGCTAGACGAAGCGGGGTTGGAACGGAGCCACAGGCCCGGTCATATGAAGACTGGACAGAAATATCTTCTTCAAGTTCGTGCGGATGTGCATATACTTGTTGTGATGCTGATCTCTTCAGATGGAGTCATTGACTTGCGTTATTCGAGGTGATAGAACTATTTTCAGATACTGTAGACACCATTGAACGACTGGGCTAGCATCGCTGCTTTCATCTATGACTTCACGTCGACGGAGGCATTAGATCCTATAGAACTACGGAGAAGGGTCGTGAATAAATAGGCCTAAAAGACATGCGCATCTTGTGCGTCTCCTTGCATGCCGCGCGAATCCAACCAACTCTTCCCATATCCTAGGAACAGAGATCAGCTCTTGAAAACGTATATAGTACCCCGGGTATCAGGGGCCCATCTTGAGATATTAGGGTAATCCATTCGCTTGCACTTTACAGTGTAGACTTCCCTCCAGTGCTCAAAATGCGGCCAAGTTTCATGAGATACGACAAAAGAGCCACGGAAATAGGATTAGCCCACAATTCGAAACAGACGCGCAGGATGAGATTGATATTGCGGAACTATGCAAGTGTCTACGCCTTCGCCTCTGCCTCCTTCTCTGCTTTGATCTTGGCCTCGTATTGCTCCATGTTGGAAACATCCTTAGGCATCCCATTCCACGTCAGGCCCTGTTCGTCCATGAGTCTCGCTCTGATTTCCATAGCCTTTTTCCAGGACGGTCGAGCAACCATGCTCTCATGCCAAGCCTTGACTTGCGGGAAGCCGTCAACTTTGGATTTTGCCGGGCACATCAAGACCACATCTAGTCGATCGTTCCAGGGTACAAACGCAAGGTCTGCAATCGTCATCTTATCTCCTACGAGCCATTTTTTGTCGGTTAAACCCTGTTCGAGCACACCGCAGACACGTTTTGCCTCCTCGACGTAGCGATTGATAGCTGAGGGAAGTTTTTCGCTGTGAAGCACGTGGAACCTAGATTGCCACGGTGTTAGCTGGTTGGCCGAGGCTTGCACTTTGACTAGGTTACACGCCGGCATGACCTACCAGGTTGCTTGTCCATAATATGGTCCCTGACCACTGACCTGGAACATTAGCCACTGTTGGACGTGGTTCTTCTCTTGCACAGTCTCGTAGGACAGCTTCTTCGCCACATCATATTGCTCGACGAGATACAAGAGTATAGCCCCGGTCTCCCACAGCACCAGACCGGTGTTGGGGTCCTCGATGGCTTCACAAAGTTAGTCGACACGGTCACGTGTTGGGCTTTGCCGGGCAACCATGGCTCACCGGGAACTCGACCGTTGGGGTTGAGATCGATAAAAGGCTTGGATTTTATGTCCTGAAACTTGATCGACTTGATCTCGTACGGGATATGCAGTTCCTCCAGGACGAGAATCACTTTCCAGGGATTCGGCCCAGGCGCTGACACGATTTCATTAGCCGGACGAAAGCTTGCTTGGTCATCGTGAACTCACGTGCGAGCCACACACGAATCGGTTTTGTAGACATAGTTAGCGAGGCAGACTTGGGAGATTCAATCGAAAATACGCGCCGTACATAGGCGATAACATGCAAAGCAGACGCAAAAGCTGTGGCAGCAACTGGGGGGCGGAGCGACAGGGCGGTAACTACTAGTCTGCTTATGTCTGATCTGGAGCCGAACGAAAACATGGATTGATCGATGTCAACGTGTGTACGTAACGTACTGTAACGTACTGTAACGATGGTACTGTATTTCTGTATTTGTATTAGTGCATCCGGCTTGGCATCTGCCTTGCAGATCGCCGCGGAATGAGATTATTGAGCCTCGGACTTAAGGTGCGACAAGGAGACCCTGGCCCTGCTAGAGCGGCGCGGCGTCTTAGATTACTGGTAGGGATCAGGCCACTTGTATGTAGCCTAACTGTGTACATACTACTCCGTACATATGAAGATACATACTACAGCAATATTCTATGTCGTACTGTGATAACACCCCGGTCTTGCCCCGGAACGGGAAACAACGGGAAGTAACATTTGGAGAGACATCCCACACTAGGCCCCGTACAGGCTAGCTCGCAAGCATGACCACATGCCACCTTCTGCCTAAACATTATTGTTGACCAACACAGCTGTGCCGCTATGAAATACCACTGGCGAGGCACACATCTATTCGGTTTCCGAAGAGCTCAAGCACCACACCTCGCACAAGTACATCCATTCTGTTTTCCCAGAATCTCAAACTCCAAGCCTTGTCGTCCCAGGAACATTGGCTTCAGGTACATCGCAAGTATGGCGTCAACCAGCCGCATCGTCGCTCTCGCCAAGGAGATTGAGACACAGACAAGCAAGCTCGACAAGTTCTTCACGGAGAGCCAGATGCCTCCGCCTTCGTTCGAAGAGGATGCTCCATTGATGTATCCGTTTCCACCGGACGTCGCAGAAGCTCAAGAGGCCTTGTCCGCAGCCTTGGACGAGCTATGGTGGCTCAATCAGGGGCCGATTCAAACCATAGTCGCTAAGTCGGTATGTCACGAGTGGCATTGTTGTTGTTGTGGCTAGGCAGTGTATTGACCTGAACAGTTTGCAACATCTGTCGGCCTAAAGACCATTCTCAAATACAACATCCAAAATCTTGTTCCCTTCGAGACAGGAACTACCTACAAGGAACTTTCCGAGAAGACCGGCGTCCCAGAGAAGAAGCTTACACGCTTGTTGAGACATGGTATCACAGATCACTTCTTCCGCGAGACGCAGCCGGGTCACATAAAACATACTATTGCAACCAAAGCGCTTGCTGTCATGCCCGTTCTCGCAACGTGGTCCTCGATGGGAATGTATGATGTCGGGCCTTCCAAGATGCATGTAGGTTCAGGCGCATAAATGTAATCACAAGAGATACTTACGATGGCAGATGGTTGATGCGATTGCCAAATGGCCCGACTCCGAGGAGCCAAATCACTCGGTGAGTAGCTCTCCCAGCTGGCTTGAAGAACCCACTGACATGTAATGTTCCAGGGTTTCCAACTCGCCAACGACACAGAAAAGACCATGTTTGAATTCTTCGAAGAACACCCTGAACGCATGAGCCGCTTCAAAGATGCCATGAGCTTTCTTCAAACATTCCCAGGCCTAGAGCCCTCCTATGCCGTCAAGGCCTACGACTGGGCCTCCTTGGGCAAAGCCACCGTGGTGGACGTCGGCGGATCGCACGGTCTCGTGTGCATTGCTCTTGCGAAAGAATTCCCCGACCTGCAATTCATAGTGCAGGATCTTCCCAAGGTCGTTGAAGACGCGAAGACCAAGGCCCCAGCCGATCTGTCAGAACGTATAACGTTCCAGGCTCACGACTTCTTCGAAGAGCAGCCTGTCAAGAATGCCGACATTTACTATTTCCGTTGGATCCTCCATGACTGGTCGGACAAATACTGTATCAAGATTCTCCGGGCGCTGATTCCCGCCTTGAAGCCAGGTGCTCGTCTTCTTTTCAGCGAGAGATGCCTCGAGCCGCCTTGCACACTACCCCTCCGTGCGGAGAAGTGGAACAGGTAAGTGCCATCCACAACTGTCATCGTGACTATTCGTTGCGTGCGAACACCACTAACACGAGCAGGGACTCGGACATTACCATGCTAGCCACGTCTAACTCCCAAGAGCGCGACGAGGATGACTGGAAGGCTTTGTTTGGGGCCGTAGACTCTAACCTCACCCTCGAGGAAGTAAGGAGGACTCCGGGAGCGAAGCTGGACTTGATTGTTGCCAAGTGGAAATGATGTATTTCTAAGCATTGTAGCAATGGTCTAGTAGCAGAAACCTCATAGATGCGGTGGATGCGTTGTAGGATTGGAATAGTATTCATCGTCCCATGTGCCCTGCTGTGCTGCTTCTTTAATGGAAACTCGGTCGTTATGATAGTTTAGTAGCTATTAGAATTGATATCGGGGTATTATCACTTCCAACTGCCAACCGCCCGTGGCACGCCGTCTCTGTACTATCGAAAAGGCGGTAAAGTAGTAGTAATATCCACTTGAGAAGACTAAGAAAACTCAAGCAGAACAAATACGTCACAGTAGTGTAGTGTAGCCAGTATTTCACCAGATCAAAGCCATCATCTCGCCCAAGACAAAAACGATAGTAATGAATTTCCACCTCTACAAAAACTTCCTAAACCCTTGTTTCTCCGTCATCAAGCTCACTGCTGCTCAACTCCGGTCCTCCACGACAACGGGGGCCATCGGACAAGTTAAACAGGCCTTGTCCAGACCCTTGCTTGCTTGTACAACATAACATGGTTCCCAACAATCTTTTCAAGGGTAAGAAGAATACGAGGAACAATTCATCCTACCTTGGCTCTCGGTACGATCCTAAACGGTACATGCACCTTTGGATAGATACCATGTCCAAACCCCATGCCCTCATAAAGGGCTCTTGTCGCGCGCTCCTTGGTACGCTCCTCCAACCACGCCGTCCCATGGCCTTTCGGGCCCTCGGCTTCCCGCACATCTGCCGGGTCGGCCTCGAGCCGCAGGGAAAACTGACTGAAGACTCGCGCCAAGATGGCGCACATTTCGACCTCGGCAAAGCGCTTGCCGGGGCACATGCGGTGGCCGGCGGAAAAGGGGAAGGCGGCTGCGTTTTCGACGGGATCGAGCCAGCGGGCGGGATTGAAGTCGAGAGCGGGGGACTGGTCTATGCTGGGTTGTTTTTCGGAGGAGGTTGAAGGGGACCAGTAGCCGGGATGTCGTCCGATGGCTGCAACGTCGATCATGATGATGGTGTCCTTGGGAACTCTGCAGATGGCGCCGCTAGCAGTAGTAACGGTAGTGTCGCGGACCGTTTTGCGGGCGTACCATGCGACGGGGTGGTAGAGACGCAGGGTCTCGCTGATGATGGCGCCGAGATAGCCGTTGATGAGTTCGGGGACGTCCTTGTCGGCGTTCCATGCTGATGTGGCTCTGGAGCCGAGGACACGGTCGAGTTCCTGCTGTAGCTGGATTTGGACCGAGGGGTGGATGGCTAGGAGAAGAAAAACGAAGGAGAGTGTGGTGGAGGTGGTGTCGAAGCCGGCCATGACGTAGAAAAACATGTTACCAAGTACCTCCGCTTCAGTCAGGGGGCGAACACCCTCACGGCTGGACGCAGCGTCGCTTGAGATGACGAGGGACTCTGTGATGTTTTCTCAGCGTCGTCCGAATTGGGAGTGAAAGCTGGATACGTGTGCCATACATACTGCAGAGCGAGTCTGCCTGGTGAGAAACTTACCTAGGAAATACGGCTCGTCCTTCTGCTTCGCCGAGTCAAGTCGTGATTGCACCGAGTTCCGCATCTCCAGCATGTACTGCTGCCATTCCGTGAACCCCTGATATGCCTTCTTATGCGACTCAAAAGGCGACTTGGCTGCACCACTCATCAGCAAGGAGGTCGAGCGATATTGCAACGAGAGCCGGCCAACTCACCTAGCAACCAGTTGGGTATGCTGAAAACAGTTGCGAGATTTGACAGCACGGCATTGATGGCCTCGCTGAACGTCAGCGCGTGTCCCGCCGGCGCAACGTCTTTCATCGCATTATCCGCATCGTACGGCAGCTCCTGGTCGTAGAAGATCTTCGCGATGACGCGCAGGTTCAGCTTCGACATGAGCTGCTCCTTGACATCGGCAACTCGCGCTTCGCCGTTCACATCGCTCCACTGCGCAGACAGACGCTCGGCCTTGTCAAGGCTCTCTTTCCAGACTTTGCCATACGTCCTCTGGTTGAAAAAGGGCGTCGTGATCTTCCGGTACAGGCGCCACTGCTCGCCCTCGCTTGCGGCCAGCGTCGGTCCGTAGATGTTGTAGAGCCCTAGAACTTCAACGGGGGCATGGAAGTCTTGCGCGCGCGTCAATACCTGCTTGACAAGATGGACGTCGCAGGTCATGAGCATCGGGCCTGAGGGCGAGCAGAGGAAGAAAGTGTCCGTGCCGAGGTTGCGGAAGATGGAGTAACCTGCTTGCCAGATTCGGAAAATGGCCGTCCATCTAGGAGGGCATTCTAGTCAGTAAGGCTCGTACCATGACGATAGGAATCCAATTGATCAAGCTTACGGCGCCCATTTCTGCAGAGTGTCCATGGATATCGAACCGTCCAGGGCGACGATCGGGGCAAGCAGAAACCAGTACGCGACGTTCATGACGTGAACCCTGCCACCTCTGTTAGGATTTTCCAAGTTCAAGACACCACTACACATTAGATACACAGTTGCACGTACGGTGAAAGGCGGTAAGTCAGCCCGCTGGCTTGAGCCTGCTGGACCTGCTTGCGCAAATTCCAGCACAACATCAATATCTGCGAGGAAGCGTAGGTCACGACGGCGAGCAACGCCGCCTGGAAGATGGAAACCATGGCGGAAGAGTATGTGACGAAACGAAGTTCTACGATAGTGCTATCCAGTCCTCAGAGTTCGAAGCATGGACTATGAGTAACTACCTGTGCAAGCTGTGGTAGGTAGCCAGAGCCCCATAAGTGTGATAGATGACGGAGCGGGAGGGGGCATGCTTATTTAAATAGCCTAGAACCCTGTGGGAATTTGCAACGCCCCCCCTCCAAGGTAGAGTTGGGGTAAATTAGGGATAGTGGGATGATTTTTTTAGGGTTAGGATTATGCTACGGATACATGGCTCGGGGGATACATATGGGGTGATAGGCAATTCCTATGCCCACTAGCCTAGCCTAGCTTCGTGTCGGTGCATAAGGGCTCTAGATAGATCGAAGACCTACTTCGTATCGTATAGCGGGCCCACGGAAAACAAATATATTCTATCCCTAAAATAAACTTCAAAACTATTGTCACGTCTACTGCGAACACATAAACCCAGCCGTACTTTTACTAGGAAACGTGAAATGTCCACTTGAACTCCCAAAACCCTCCCCTCCTCCCCTCCTCCCCTCGGAGGCAGTGAAGTGGTTGGTGGTAATATGCCCTTGGACAGGTGAAAAGATAAAAGCTATCGCTTTGCCTCGTTAAGACAAGACGGAAAGAATCAAACCACGTCTTTCCAACAAAAGCTTCCTGCACTCTTCGTTCTTCATCATCAGCTCGCTGCTATCTACTTAGTCCTATCAAAACCACTTCCCCTACACCTTCCGCGGTACCAACCGCACTGGAAGCTCCTTGCGCAGCTCAATCAACAGATTACACTCGACCTCATCGACCACCATCCGCAACGCCTCCTCGCGCGTCCGCTCCTTGACCCATTTTTCGTCTGCACCGATCCGCGCCGCTTCCTCCTCCACCGCGCTGGGCGGCACCAACTCAATGGTAAAGTTTGTAAAAATATACGCCATCACGCCCACCATCAAGATGGACCCGAGGCTCTTCCCCAGACACGCGCGCCCGCCGAGACCAAAGGGGAAATACGTACGCAGCCCGACCTCAGACGGCTTGGTGATCTTATCCGCGAAGCTATCCCAACGGCCTGGATCGAAATCTAGCATTGGATGATACTTTCCTGTTGCGGGATCATTGGCATTGGGACCCGCGGGCCAGATCTTGGGGTTGCGGAAGGCGGCGGTGAAGTTGAGAAGGCATAGCGTATCGCGGGGGATAGTGAAGCGATTGCCGTCGAGGTCAGTAACAGATGCTTCAGCAGTGCATCGTCGGGGGATGAACTCGACGACGTTGTACAGACGCATGGCTTCCTTGAGCACGGCGCCCGTGTAACCATTATAGAGTCGTATGAACTCGCCCGTGACGGACCAGCTATCCGGGGACTTGCCACCAAGCTCGGCGTCGAGATGGGCCTGTAGCTCCGCCTGGATGTCCTGGCGGATGGCGAGGAGTAACATGATGAAGCCTAGCGTGTTGCCCGCAGTACCGTGGCCTGAGAGCAGGAAAAAGAAAACGTTGCCGGTTAATGTTTCGCGATCCATTGCTTTGCCGTTCTTTTCTACGGACTCGGGTCGTGTGCCGGCGATTAGCGTGTCTAAGTATGGTGAGTCGATGTGTGGCTATTTGCTGTACGACCCGAACTTACCCATGATGCTCATGTTTGTGTCTTTACGCTCAGTTGCATCTTTTTTGAGCGCCTCGTCGCACATGTCCGTCATATGACTGTGGAGATCGCGGTAGGCCTTGTCAGCTCGTCTGATGCTTTCCAAGGGGATGTATGCTAAACAGATCACATCAGCACCAAAACACCAGAACATTCACAGGCCGAATAGTAACTTACCGCGTAGCGACTTGGGGATTGAATCTATAATTCCGATCCTGTCAATGGTGGTGAACATGGCCTCGACGAACCTGAATCGCCCCTTAGGCAGCTCGCGCGAGGGAAATTCCTCAATGGTCTCGTACTCAAGATCCTTGTTGAAGAAACACTGCGCGATGCAGTGCAGTGAAATTTCTGACATGTGGTCCTTCATATGGTTGATGACGGGGCCGTCTGCGGTCATGAGTGCCGTCAATCTCTCAGCCTGCCGCAGTGAGGACTTCCACATAGCGGCATTCGAGTGAGATCCAATGGCCGGGGCGACGATTTTGCGCTGGGCCTTCCAGTCGTCTTCGAGGGCGGTCTGCATGTTGGGACCGTACGTGTTGAAGAAGCTGAAGTACTCAACAGGCTTGCGGAAGTTTTTTCCCTGGTTCGCGATCTGGTTGATGGTTTCTGGGTCGCTGCTCCAAAGCATGTTGCCATTAGGGGAAGAGAGCATGATGTTGTCGCTCCCCAGCTGCTCGAAGGGTTCGTGGCCGACATGCCAGAGATGGAAGACTTTGCTCAGGCTGAGGTTTTGTTAGTAGGTCGTAGGTAGATATTGGGGAGGTTTCTCACGGCAGCCATCCTTGAGTCCACGCATCAGGGAGGTAGTTGAGCAATGGTACCAGCTTGGGATAGAGTCCTAACCACCACAGATCGATCATATGCGCACTGTTTCTGTCAGTGACTATTCCTAGTGGATCATAAGAAAGGGATAGCTCACGGTGACTTGTGGACTATGAAGCCACTGCTTCGAGCCGTACGGATGTTATTTCTCCATGTCACCAATTTCTTCACAGCCAGCGCGAACAGCAGCAGGCCAACGGTGACAATGACGCCAAACATGTTGATTTACAATTTTGCTACTAGTTTGAGACCTAACGATGTGCTCACTGCGTCATGCAGAGGAAATATCTGCTCGTTATGATGGCAGATGAGTTCGTACAGTCAACGAACTGAGGCTGATCATCCAGTGACCGCGACGCGTATTATCACTGCCGCGCTTCTCTTTAGACGTCCGGCTACAATAGGCCAGATTCAGAGCCATAGCTCTATGTCTCAGAAGGAGTGTAGTCGAGTGTAAGCCGAAGTGGCCCACCCAGTGCCTTCTCCAGCCTCAAGCCAGAAGGATTCTCACCGGGCTTCTTCTAGAGGCCATAGTACGTCTTTCGGACTCCGACATAGATGTCGGATGCACACTTTGGCAGGTTCGGTCGCTCTAGCCCTCCCTCGCACTATTATTTAGCCAGACGAGAGGTTGACGCAGTGTAACCTTCAGGCTACCACGTTGAGTATTCTTCTTATTGCCCGCCCGTGTCCCGGTTTCCGAAGTCAGCATTCGCAAAGGATCTCGAAGAGCACCAGCAATCTCGACCAGCCATGTCCCAACCACAGCCCACCGAAACGACGTCCGAAGGTGCGGAGAAGGCGTACATCTTCAAGCGTGACTTCAGGTCCTCGATGCGGTAAGTGGCCCGGGTCTGCATATGGGCGCTTGTCCAGGAAAGCTGTGTAATAGTCAGTTCGCTCACAAAGGACATGCATGTCTGTTCAGCCTCAACTTCAACCACTACCTAATGCGAGAAATCGCAGGCTATCTCACTCATCCCGACATCCCTCTGACGGCACCCCAGCTGCGCATTGCCGACGTAGGCACCGGTACAGGGTAAGCAATGCACCCTCTGATGCACAAGCAGGCAAGCATTGCGACCGGTCACTTATTCTAACCGACACCTTGTGAGACAGCATCTGGGCCTGCGAAGTGGCCACCAAGCTCAGCAGCACCGCCGCCAAGATAGATGCCTTCGACATCTCCGACCTGCAATTCCCCGCGCCCGCCTTTCGTCCGACCAACGTAGAGTTCCACGTCCACAACAGTTTCCAGCCGTACCCGGATGAGTTCCTCGGCCAGTTCGATGTCGTCCACGTACGCTTCATGATGTGCAGCGTCGACGATGCGAATGCACGAAAGTTGTTTGGACAGCTACTCACGCTGATGAGTACGTTTTCATGTTCTCTGTACTTTTACACACATAGCATAAGCCCGTCATCCCACGTCTCCCTCAGCCTCCCCCTGTCTGTACACAACCCCAAGTTCTCACCTCTGGCCGCCCCCCTACATACAACTATTGGCCCCCGTGCTCCGTATTCTAGACAACTCCCCTGACAACTTGACAACCAGAACCCGGCGGCTGGCTTCAATGGTACGAACCCCTGCCCCGCGCAACAAAGGTCGTCGACACGCATTCCAACGGTTCTGTCCCTGTAGCGGCAACTGCGGCATCAGAACGCCTTGCCAAGACCTGGCGAGACTTGGATCCCCTCGGCTCTTACAGGTACGTGTAAGCACAAGTGCACACTTCTCTATGCCTCTTACTCCGCACCCCCTGCACCATCTACTATGTGGACCCTTCCCTATATGTCCTGTCCAGATACCAATTCCCGCAAAGACCGAGAAAAACAAACTAACCCCGGTGTGTCGCTTCGGATAGCTGGGTGGAGAACCTGCACGAGATATGCACGCAAGGCGGGCTGCAAGGCGTTTCGCGTGACGTGCAGCACATCCCGGGACATTTGCGGCCGCTTTGGGCGCAGAGCAGTCTCGCGGCCACGGCGGATGTGCTGCCCAAGGTGGATATGTGGAATGAAAAGGATGGGGGGATCACCGCCCAGTATCTCCAGGATTTGCAGGCTGAGATTGCAAACGGTGTGGCGGTGGATACTCCTTTTCAGTGTATCGTTGGACGGAAGGCGGAGGCGTGAAGAGCTGATTGGTTGCTATATCTATTTAGCTTTTCGGTTATGTATGTATGTATGTACGTGAGTCTTGATAATTGCATTCAGCTTGTGCTACTTCGTACTTCGTACTTCGCACCTCGGGGTCTTTAGGGGCATGAAGATGTGCTCAGCTACATACATACATAGCTAGGCAGTTGATTGTGGCGTTTCACTCGCGCTTACCATGTACGTTGAAAACGATTTCCTCCTGGTGATCCATGGGTAGGTAAGTGATAAGCCAATACCCAACACATCTCACTTCTTGGACGTTCCCACGCAACCCCCGGCACAGTACCCTCTAGTGTCGTTTTCTTTTTCCTTCTCCTTCCTAAATAGCCCATCTACTGAACACTAGTCAACTCCACCTCCGGAGTATAACTGTCTGTCTTCCTTCCAACCCTACATGCTTTTGGAATAGTTTGCCATCCCTGTACGATAGTATTCCCCACTGTGGAATTCTCGTACAGTAAATATTTACATGGGGGATGTATTTCTATTGTACATACTCCGTCCGTACTCCGTAGGGGGGTGTCCTTTTGGGTACTATGTATGTAGATGGTGGCTTGGGGAAAAGTGGATTTTCACATCTCGCTTGGGGATTGGATTACTTATTATGTAATACGTACGTGACGGAGTGCGGGTTTCACCATGGATAGATGCTGGAACTAGAGGTGGGAGGGAATTTGTAGCTTGGTGGGTTGGATTTGACGGGTTTTTAACATCCTGGGTTAGCAGGCTATGGTGGGCTGTAATGTGGGTTTTTCTTTTGGGGAAATTTCCGATAGATATGGTTTGATATCGGGACATGATGGCGTCTATCTCTTTTTTTTTTTCCTGAGTGAGGGAGTGAGACTGTACGTACGTAAAACATCAAGATATGAAATAGACGTTTGATGGTATCTGTTGATTAAAAGAGTGTTCAAAGATGGCTAGCCTAGCTTGAGGAAACCAACCATAGCTATGTTGGGTAGCTATTTGCTGACTATGTAAAAATTCACATAGTATCTGGCAACAGATTCCAATTGTTCTTCCTTCGCAACGATGATTGCTTGACGAAGCAAAACCACAAAGTCGCTCGCCGGTACGCAGTGATTCCAACCCCCAGACACACAGTGTATTTCCTCCCCCAAGCCCAATTCCATTCCACACTTCCCCTTCCCATTCTCGTTCCCATTCCCATTCCCCTTATCCTACCCCTCCCCCACCCTAAAACGGACAAGTCCCCACCTCCCTCTTCCTCATCCGAATCCGATCCCACGGCGACGCAAACAAAAACTCATGCGCCACCATATTCTTCGGCCGACCCGTGCCCGGCAAAAACTCAAACTCATACTCTGTAATCATCTTAATCACACTCATCTTGATGACCAGACTTGCAAAGAAACGGCCGGGACAAGCCGTCTTTCCGTGTCCGAAACCCAGCACCGTCGTGTCGGTCGCGGCAAAGGTATGCTTGTTGGAATCCGTTCCGTCTCCCTGCGTAAAGCTACGCAGCCCGTCGAATTTCTCGGGCTCGGGGAAGATGCGGGGGTCGTTTTCAATGGCGTAGGCGGCCACGCAGACGTAGGCGCCCTTGGGGAGGAGTGTGCCGTCTTGGAGTGTGTAGGGCTGCTGCATGATGCGCTTGAGGCCGAGGACCGTGGGCGGTGCTAGACGCTGGCTTTCGCGCATGAAGCTGTCGAGCTTGCGTAGTTGGCCGTACGACGTCTTGCTCCACTGCGCCGAGAGGTCGGCGACCTCGGAACGCAGGTCTTGGAGATACTGGGGGTGAGCAGTGACGTCGTAGATGATAGAGAGTTGGCGGAGAAGCATGGTGTGGATGCCTGCGAGCGAGAGGACAGTTTCAGTATGAGCGAGGCGGGCAAAGTTGCGCTCGTCGCCCTCTGCAATGTCGATGAGCCAGTTGAGCGCGCTGGGTTCCAAAAATTCTTCTTTGAGCTCCTTTTTCTGGTCCATGGCATCAAGGCGTTCCTGGATGTAGGGGCCGAGGACTTTTCGCGCGCTGCGGAAGTAGCCCTTACCGCGCCAGTAGCTGGGCACGAAGAGGCAGACAATGGGGTGTAGCCAGCCAGGGAAGGCCCTCAGAATGACCACCGTTCTGAAGACTAGGAGGTGTCAGCTATCGTTCCCCCAGGGCGTAAGAATAGGAGGGACTCACGGTCTTCTACAAAGTTGATGGCGGAATCCAGCCATCGCTGGTCACGGCAAAAGCTGGTACCCACAAAGGCTCTGGCCGAAGTGCGCGCTGTCAAGGCGAGCAGTAGGGGGTAGAGCTGGACCTCAGTCCAGCCGTCATTCGCCTCCTTTGGAAATAGGTCTTCGACAGCTTTGCCCAGCTCGTCCTCGAGGTTGGGGGTGAGTAGACCCAGGTTAGGGGTTAGCTTGCGCTGGACGATACGGTGATGCAGGCGTGACTTCAGGATAAAGTCGAGTCCCGTGTAGCGGCCCATAAGGTCGTGTTCGAGGGCCTTGGTGCCATCTGCGATTTCCGGCGGCAGTGTGCTGAGCTCCTGGACGGCCGAGGGGGGCAGCACAATGATGTCTCCATCGGAGCGGAGGAACTGAAAGGCGTTTTCTTTAAACTACTTCATATTCAGCGGAAATGAATTTGTCACTGTTGGGAGTTTCGAGGACTACCTTGTCATAGCCATTGCCGATGACGCCAACGGCGTTGGTCATGAAGCTGATATTGGCAATCCAGCGAGAGTGGAAGGAGAGGCCATAGGATGCGAATGATATCTTTCTCAGCGCGCGTGCTGAGCTCACGAGGAGCTGACCGAGGACAAGGACGAGGACGGCAGGGAGGAGTGTCACAAAGGCATTGGGAGACAGTGCCTGGGCGTCCTTGAGGAGGGCGCGCCAGAAGTCTGTCGAGAGGACAAGCATTTTGTTCAACGTCGATGAGAGTAGACTGAACCCTAGAAGTGAAGAGTATAGAGTTCGCTGCTCAGACTCGAGAACTCCCAGGTGGCCCTGATTTGGTCGAAAGTATCACGTCTAAGTATCCGGCACGCATAGTTCTTGGCTTTGTATCGGCCAATATTATCAATGCTGTAAAAAAAGGCAGGTGACATCTATTGGTGGAGGTCCCTGTCAGAGATGAATGTCTTGCGTCGGCAGTGAAGCAGTACAATAGCTCCTCATGATGGGCTTACCGACACATGGTTCCCGATGTATGGAGTATGAAGTATGAACAGGATTGGCTTGATGTACTCCGTGAGGCGCTTACTATGCAGGCGGGGTGCGCAAGATAGGCTTAGGAGTGCTTGTGCCCGTACCTATGTATAGTAGTATACATGGTATACGGACTTCATGCAGCACTCTAAGGCTTCTGGTTCGGGCTTCAGCGAAGTAATAGGCGCTGGCCTGTATTATAACTGCCAGCCTCGCTACCATATATGTACCTAAGTATTTATGCGCCAACGCCTATACATTAGGTAGCCTATCCCTTTCGCGTCGCTTCGTGTGGGCTCCTCGTCCCCATCTATCGCCTTTGCTCCTCTATCTGGAAAATTGGATAGCCCTTCGACACAGGCCCGAGTCTCCCACCATGTCAAATACTCCCACCACAGGCGCGCCCGCCGATGCGCCCGCGCCGCCCATGCCGCCGATGGGGCCCATCCCGTCTCCCTTCACTACGACGCTGATCGCGGTCACTGTCGTCTTCCTGGGCCTGGCTACTATCGCATTGGGCCTGCGCATCTACTGCGCGCGCACTTCCTCGCGCAACAAATGGTTCACCATGGACCTCATGCTCATCATCGCCGCGCTCATTGTCACCTATGGCTGCATATTGACCACCATCATCGGAGCGGCAACGGTGGGGCTCGACTTTATGAAAACTGATTTAGACCCGGTGAAGGGGGCGCAATTCGTCTTCAAGGTAAGCCTCAAAAAGAATCGAGAAGTACGAAAAAGCGTCGTGTGTCCTGACTCGAGCCCGCAGATCTACTTTTCCGACGTCATCACCACCACCATCGCGAGCGGGCTGTGCAAGATTTCAATCATGGAGTTTTACAAGCGCCTCTTTGTTTGGAATCCCTTTGTATCTGTGTGCAACGGAGGTATCTTCCTCGTTTCGTGCTGGATGATTGGAACGTTCTTCGTACGTTTACAAACCTGAACGACAACTATTCTATGCCAACATCGTCTAACAATTTCTACCAGACCCAGCTCTTCAGTACATCGCCCATCTCTTCCGCCTGGCACCCCGAGCGCCAGCTTATAGATGCCAACTATGACTACCCCACTGCACTCCTAGCCATCTTCGGCATTGGCATGGTCTTGGATTTCCTAGTCCTCTGCCTACCCCTACGCCCCATCTGGAAGCTTCAGCTCTCGCTAGCCAACAAGATCAAAGTCTCCATGATCCTTTGGCTCGGTATCTTCTGCGTTGTCGCCGCATCCGTCCGATTCTTCTACGCCTACCGCCAGCTGGACGCTGTTTTCGTCACCACAGCGCAGGAAAAAGGCACCATCACCGTCTTGGCTTCGCTGTGGTCCAAGATTGAGCCGAGCGCTTCCATCATCGCTGCCTGCCTGCCCACCTACGGCCCACTGTTCACAAACACCGGCTTGGGCACGATGATCCGCTCCACCTTCAGCTTCTTCACCATCACCAGCCGCTCCGGCGGTTCCTCCAACTTCAGCAAGAACATTGACCCCAAGGACACTGGTGATAAGAATGGCAAGTGGCACGAGCTTACACCAAGCAACAAGACGGATATCGAGACTTCCTCGACGCAAAGCCTGACGAGACCCGAGAATGGATACATTCGCGCAAAGTCGGAGATAAGAACGACACACCAGGCGAAGCATCACGCCACGGATGATGCATGAGCGGACTTGTAATGCATGAGACGTGCGAGATTGCGTATGGGGCTGGGGGCAAAATATGTGAAACTTGGCATATACATACGCGCTCAAGAAGGGTGATCAGGTGTACGATGTAGGTATTAGCGATGCCCACGGGTTCGCCGTAGCACTCGCTCTTCTGAGTTGTATAATTTTCTTGTCTGTTTATTGGAGTGTGCTTCAGAGAGCTGCGCAGGGTTTATTGTTGAATAATTGTTAACTAATTCTCGTATAAAATATGTACTCCGTATCTGTAATCGATCAAGAATACACATCTTGTCTAAGCTAGACTTTCTGCCCAAATGATTACTATAATTCTCAGCAGGGGGGGTATATTGCCCCCTCCCTTCTCCTCACGAGCGCGAACAATCGATACGGACATTAGTGGGGAGGGGAAGATGCGTGGTCCGTGAAGATTGGGTGGGTGTAATGCGACAGCCCGCTCAAACCATTGGTCTCAGCACCAGCCTCGTACATATGTGTGGTCGTACGATAATGCATTACAAATTACAGTCATCCCTGTGGCTCAGATACTTGGAGTCAAATGCATAGCATGTCCTTTATCCCAGTTACAAGGTTATCCTGATTCTTGAATGGCACGCGATTGATCCAAGGCCGAGCAAGACCGAACCAGGGTGACTGTCCATAGCACGAGGCTTGCTTCGTGTTAAAGGACGACATGGTCTCGAAGGACGTGGCATCCATTCAATTCTAGACACGCGAACCAGGGATACGACTGGAAACGGGTACACATACATGATATTGTATGGATAGATACATGCAGTCATCAACCACTACACATGTACATAGATACTTCACGTAGCGTCGGAAACCAAGACATGCACCCAATACCTTTCCTTCCCACCTTCGCATACAGTTACACAAGCCGCACGCCACACGTGGGATATACATTCCTATCTCGTACGTAGCAGACTGCCCTGCTTCGGGAATCCTATCAACATCGACATATACGGAGTACATGTATGAAGATATAGTACGCACGCTAAGCTGACACCCGATCCCTACACCCTTTGTATCGCTTCACACCCACTATTTCCTGCAACAAGTTAGAATCCAGCGTCGGACACCGAGACAACGACGTAGCGCCCTTCCTTCCAATACAGCCATGTACATACATACACTACCATGCACGCCCCACGTGTAAATACCATGCCTATCTCGCGTGTAATAACCTTGGTACTGCCTTAATTTCCATCTAGATACCATGATTGTTTAGTCGTTTTGTCGCTAACTTGTACCCTAACCTATCCTCTCACGCCCACCTTTCTCCTCATCTGGTTGGACTTGAACGTCGGACCCCGATATGAGAACACGATACGATACACTTCTTTCCTTGGTACCCTAGTCAGTCCACAGTTGCACGCACTGCAAGCCACACGCGGGGATGTGGAGCCTTATCTATCGTGGAGCCTGTTGCCTTGATTTGAGGGTTGTTGGCGGTCTAGACGTCGCAGAGACATTGCAGGCTATGAAATGGGACAAGCGGTCAGGACCGTTCTGGGCGCTAATTTATTACGTGCATGAGGTGGTGGGTGCCTTGTCCGGCACGGTCCGTCTATGTACGGTAGACTAGTTATGTACTAATGCTAGTATTACTAACTACTTCGTAAGTCCTCGTCTACATAGTCGAAACTACCGGAGTACTCCGCAGTAACCCATGTAGCGTACAATCCACGTGTTTGCTGGCTTGGAGTGGTAATTTCGGTCATGTCCACGGAGTATCTATAGTTTACACGATGTGTGCCCATACTTTTGATAATGATCCTGCGTATACGACTCCGGACATGTAACTAGATTATATCATCATGCTACCGAGGAAGCACCGAGCGTATTAAAACATGTGATTGATACATCACCCAGGCGCTCATGCGCATGAGTACTTCACGCCGTACGTGAATACATCCTACTAGTACATAGCTCTCACCCCAGCCACCCCAGCATCCACATTAGCCGTAGACATGGGGATAAGCGTGTGCACTATCACCGGCAACGTACTCCGAACATGGAATATCCTGTCAGCCTGGCCGGCCTTGTGGTCCGCCCTAACTATCTACGCGGAGACAAACACTACTATGGTACTCCGTACATCGTTTGTATGTACGTGCTTACTTTTGCTCGGTCCTGCAGGTAATAATATAGTCAACTGGTGTCTACATAGCTGGAGGCAGCATTACTACATACATAGCTCACCTCAGCGACCGCTTTAGCCGGGGAATGGGTAAGCGTGCGCGCACGCACATGAGGTGGTACTTGGTGATACGAAGACATAGACATCCAAACGTGCATACATCGAGAGCTACGCTTATCTCATGTCATGTGACCATATGCAACACCATCAAGTATAGAGTACATGTGTATCAATTATGTACGTATGTAGGAAATATTTACAGTTACAAACCCGTTTTGAAAACAATAAAAGGTTATGATTTTCAATTACACGTACTCTGTAGTGATAAATAGATTGTAGCCAATATGCCGTCTCCACTAAAGACCAAGTAGCACCAAGATGCTAAGACTGAGGACCAAGCCAGTGATTCCGCCTCCACCATGAACACGAGCGTGAAACACGATCTGACTATTGGCGTATCGGTAGTGGGTACATAGCCGGACTCAGGGGCATCGATGCTGCCGACGAGATCAAAGGGCTCAAGTTGGCGCTGATCGTTCTCGGGCTGTGTTTTTCCAACATTCTAACAGGTCTGGTGTGTCTTTTGTGCGATCGTTGTGGTGGTTGTTGGTACGAGCTGACGTGCTGCTGTTCTCAACTTCACACTGTTCGCGACGTCCATTCCTGTCATCACAAGCGACTTGAACTATCTTGAGAACTTCGGTTGGTATGGCAGCGCCTACTTCGTCGCCATGTAAGCCACTTCCCTCGCTCTAGCCCCTAGCCTTTGTTAACGAGACCAGGCGCGTCGCGCTGCCGCTCGCCAGCAAAAGCTACATGTTCTTCCCCAAAAAACTCGTCTACCTTGCCTACATCGGTGTCTTCGAAATCGGCTGCCTCGTCTGCGCGCTCGCGCCCAACTCAATCGCCCTCATTGTCGGCCGCGCTATCAGAAAACTAGGCTTGCCGGGTATCTTCGCCGACAGCCTGATCATTGTAGCAGCCGGCCGCTGCTCACGGGGATGACATGTCCAACGGTACATTCGGCGCAAGACAGATCATCGGCCCGCCGATCGGCGGCGCCTCCGCACAGAAAGTCACCTGGAGATAGTGCTTCTGGATCAACCTCCCCGCCGGCGGCATGTCAATTGCGCTGATACTGCTGTTCCTGCATATGTATAACATCCCGACAGAGATAGGGGTGCCGAAGACCGAGATCAAAAACCTAGATTCGTTGGGGTTTACGATGTTTGCGGGTGCGATTCTGATACTGCTGCTTGCTCCGTAGTGGTGCGGGGTCACGTATACTTGGTCGCCATATATCGTCCTTGGACTGCTGGTGGGGTTTGGGGTCGTGTTTACCATTTTCGTGGCGTCGAAGTGGTGGATGGCGGACTCGGCGCTCGTACCGACTAAGCTGTTCACTTTTCGGACTGTGGTGCAGGCTTTTGGGACGTGTCTGCTGGGCACGGGAGGTGTGGCAAACATTATCCACTTGTCCATCTGGTTTCAGGCGGTGCAAGGCGCAACACCCATTGCTGGCGGGGGCATCGTGATGACTGTTGGTGGGTATAATCCTTTTTATATCTTTGGCATAGGCATACTGACGATTATAGTTCCAGGCTACTATCAACACTCACACCAATAATCGACGCGGGGAAATGGATTGGATACCAAATCATCACGGGTTGAGGATACTCTTTCATGGTGACGATGGTGAGGCCACAGCTTTGCCATGCTCTCTTCCTCTGCAAACTAGCCACTCCATCAGCCTCATATTGCACCTGATATCAATCACGTCCAAAACCCTGCTCTTCGTCGTCATGATAGCGACTTGCTCCATATTTTTACCAGGCGACCAAGCCATCTTCCAATCAGCTCTTACTGAGAATCTACGCCGCGTCGTCTCCCCCAGGGAAGCTGCTCGCCACCGCGAGGTCCAGCCCGCAGACCGTGACGCTGTAACCAACGTCTACAACACTGTCGTTACCCATGCCTCGGCAGGCCTCGTATCTGCTCGCGTCTGGCCACGTTAAGCTGACTAAGATAGTACCTCGCCGCTGCGAGTGCCCCTACGGCGTTCATCCTGGTGTGCGGCATCAAGTGGAGGGATATCAAGGCTAAGCGGCAGCCACAGGACGCAGAAGCGAAGGCGGAAGCGATTACAGAGTAGAAGGCTTTCAGTGCTGCGGCGTTGGATTGTGCTCAATTGGATTCGTACAGAGCAATAGATAGTTGGAATATGTATCGCTTAGAAGTTTTTCTGGCGCGTGCTCTGCTGAACTGGTGCAATAGAATCAAAGCCCCACCTTGATGATGAGCAAAGCGTTGTATGTAAGTAGTCGCAGCGAGTCAGACCCAGAGAAGAGATTCTTTGTACCGTCATATTATCGAGGATGTGCACGGAGCGTTGTTGGAGACGGAGTTGGAGGCGCTGTTGGAGGCGCGATTATTGCGTGCACGGGCCAGGTCACGCTCGCAGCCAACCTCAGGGCCTCGACCGCACGTGATCTGCATCCTGGTACGGCTCACCAACCCACATACTTAGGTACATATGTATGCGTATGTAGATGTATCTACCACAGTATATAACAATGCGTGTCCATCCTTGATTCTCGCCGGTCGCACTGCTCAGGTCCATCTCTTCTCTCACCTGTTGGTTGCGCACTGTTGGGTCCAGCTGTCCCATCGACTCCTGCTTTCTGTTCCAAAGGACTGTCGAGATCTGACCGTCCATCATGGGGTTTGGCGCTCATCTTCTGCGCGTGGCGTCTCTCATCGCGGTCACACAAGGCCTACAGCTCGACACGGATTTTGTCCTTTCCCAGCAGACCCTAGGCCACTCTGCCACGGGCAAGGCGGCATGCCTGCGCGGCAAGATCAAAGTCACCGCTTCGGCGACCAACACCAAACTCCTGGTTAAGTCGCCTACAAGTCAGCCCGAGCTGACACAGACGACCGTGGACATGGTGACGGCGGGCATCGATTACGCATCCATGGTCAATGGCGGGCCCGCCCAGGTGTCTGGCACATACCAGCTATACGCCGAGCTCTGCATACCCGCGGACCCTGTCGCCGCGCGCAATGTGCAGACACTGCAGTTCCTCAACCACGGTGGCACTCTCGACCACACGTACTGGGACTTCGCCCCGGGATATAGCTACGTGGATGCTGCGGCGGAGGCGGGCTATGCGACTTTCAACTACGACCGCCTTGGATATGGCCTCTCGGACCACCCGGATCCGAATCAGGTGGTACAGGCGGCGCTACAGCGCGAAATCGCCCATCAGATCATCGGGGTACTGCGCAAGGCGAAGATCGGGGAGAAGGGTATCAAAAATATTGTTGGGGTTGGGCACTCGGCGGGCTCGGCCTTGACCATTGGGACTGTGGGCAAGTATCCAGCCGACTTCGATGCATTGATCTTGACTGGAGTCTCGCCGTCGACAGAGGGCATCTTGATTTCACAAGCTGCCTTCAACCTCATACCGGCGGCACTAGATCCGTCTGGCCGCTTCAACGGCCTGGACAAGGGGTATCTCACTCAGGGCGGCGTGCCTCAGGATTTCCAATTCCCCTTCTACCGCTACCCAGATTTCGACCCAATGAGTAAGTCCCCTGAACCACTTGCTTTTGGACACGACTAATTCATATAATTATAAAGTATTCCGCAAGCAGTTCGACTCTCGACAAACCACAGTCCTTGGCGAGCTGCTCACTTTCAACAGCGTAATAGCCCCACAGCCCGCCTTCACGGGACCCGTCGACGTCGTCCTAGGCCAGCAGGACTACGTTTTCTGCCAGGCTAATTGCTCATACCCGATGAACCAAGCCGAGATGCTTGTCAATGGTCTGTTTCCCGCGTCGCGGAACAAGGGCGCGTTTTTGCAACCCAAATCCGGCCATCTCACAGCGCAGCACTACACTGCTGGGGAAGGCTTTGCACACTCGCTGCAGTTTCTCAAGAGCAGTGGAATTTAAGCCGTTGTCGAATCTATGAGTGTGTGTAACATTCAATATGTCACGGGTGCCATCACCCACTCCGTGACATTTCCACCTGTATATATCCTCCGCCATAGCTAGCTTTCGAGCATACCGTAATTAGACCCCATCTCTCAATATTCGCACTGTAACCGATACTCAGTCACTTGATCCAAAGCCCAATGCGTAGCGATGGTGATACTGCCGTTCCCGGTTCCAGCTTTCCACTAACGAAGCCTCTGGCCGCAGGTCGCTAGGCACCCTGTGTGAGCGGCAACGGTAACACTGGGACTCCGTGTGTTTAGATACTATGCACCTAATGGCCTCCTGGTCTTTCGGCGCCTCAATGCGTTTATGCACGTCGGGCGACTAGGATGCCGCAGGGTGGCGGATCCCACACCCAAGGCCCTGCACAAGTACTATATGGGAGGATCGGACTTGGACTCTTACCGATTAAGCGTCTGTCTGCCTTGACCATATCTAGCCCAACAACCGACCGGTTACCATTATACTGTGAGAACGCACGGGCCCCCCAAACACACATTCCTATTCGAGTTTTCTCACCTCGCGAATCAGCTTACTATGTAGATAGCATGTCGAGCGGACAGCGTTATAAGTTTGGGTCAGGGCTGGTTCGTGGGTTGGTGGTGGCTCTACTAGGTACGCAATAATGATTCCGACAAACAACGGTGCTGGCCTGTGTCCGTCGCCCAACGATATCATCGCAGATATTGTTGCACTGGCTGATGGCGGCAGTGGGTCTTCTCCTCAGCCGTTTGGCTCGTTCAGCGGGGCTATCTACGACACCGCGTGGCTGTCGATGATCACGAAAGAAGAGCAAGGCCAATCCCGAAATTTGTTCCCAGAGTGCTTCGACTATCTACTCGCAGCACAGCAGAAGAGCGGAGTATGGGGATCCAGCAGCGCTCAGATCGATGTCATTCTCAACAGCCTGGCCGCTCTTTTGGCGCTGGCTACCCGTCAAAGGTCAACCTTGCCTCAGTCTCCGGAATCGAACTCGCTACTTGCACGCATTGAGAGAGGACAGGCAGCCGTTCAGGCTGTTCTGCAAACCTGGGCCGTGGAAGACAGCGTGCATGTCGGGTTTGAGATATTGGTCCCGAGCCTACTGAACCAACTAAGCGCATGGGATATTGCATTCGACTTCCCAGGTTACTCCATACTGATGCAGCTTAACAACAAGAAGCTGCGAAAGTTCAAGCCGGCCACTGTCTACTCAACTCAATCGACCACTCTGCTCCATTCCCTCGAAGCGCTTGTGGGGTTAATCGACTTTGACCGCGTCGGCCATCACTGCAAAGAAGACACTGGCATTTTCAGCTCTCCCTCCGCAACCGCAGCCTATCTCATCCATAGCACTACCTGGGACCAAAAAGCAGAGTCCTACCTGAGCAAAGTGATCTCCTTCACCGGCGGCACAGGCCATGTGCCCAGCGCCTACCCAACCTGCTTATTCGAACTCTCCTGGTCGCTCTCCACGCTTCTCACCCCCCGCGTCTCTTCCCGTGCATTGAGTGCGCATGAGAAGGAAAAGCTCGCTTTCCGTTTTGAGAGTGCGTTGGAAGCGCAGTCGGGAATCGTTGGGTTCACCCCTGGCGTCCTGGAGGATGCAGACGACACTGCACGGTCGCTGATGGCCTTACGGTGTCTCGGCAAGATCCAGAGTGCACGCAAGCTCATAGAAATGTTCCACACCGCAGAACACTTCCGCACGTATCGCCTGGAGGGTAGTCCAAGCTTCAGCGCTAACTGCAACGTCCTTCTTGCGTTGCTGGGGGAGACAGAGGGAGGTCTGTATCAGGAGAACATAGAAAAAGCACTTGGTTTTCTGCTCGAGCTCGAGGGATCTGGGCCGATCCATGACAAGTGGAACATGTCAACTCAGTACTCGAGAATGCTTTTCGTACAGGTATCAGTTCTGATCCTTGAGAAGCACAATGCGGGCCATTTGGAGAACCTTGCGAGCAAAGGCCTTGCCCAACGTATCCCAGGTGCCATATGCCGTCTTCTCAGTCAAACGCTTTCAGAGCAGAAACCTAATGGCTCATGGGAGGACTCCCTCGAGATTACATCTTATAGCGTCATCACATTGGGCTACGCGCTCTCGCTGCCGTGGAGTGCGGCGCTCAAAGACCATTTAAGAGACAGCATACGCCAGGGCCAGGACTACGTGCGAGCCAAGTACAGCACCCCAGACAAAACCGACTTCCTCTGGGTCGAGAAAGTATCCTACCGATCACTACTACTCCACTCCGTCTACTGTTCCGCAGCATTACACTTCCATGTTGTCGACGTGCCCTGGATACCTTCCATCGCCGACGCCTTCACCCTACCACAGAGCAGCCTGAAGAAGAGTCAGTATCTCATCTCTAGCCTACCCTTATTCCAAGGTGCGAAGCTTACCTCTCTGGAACTACTACTCGTCGAAGCGCAGTTGATGGCTGCGCAGCTCAAGTTGTTCCGCAACTTGCTGTTTAGTCGCTCCGATATCCCCATGACGGCAGACAAATATCTGGAGTTCATTCCTATGATCTGGGTGACGTGTAATCATAAGAACGGCCAGATATTGTCCTACAAGATCATGTGGGAGATGGTTCTGCTGTCTCTGCTCAATTTTCAGGTCGACGAGTACATGGAGTCAGTGGTTGCCAAAGTGCCGCAGGCTGGCATATCACTACTTATGGGACTCTTGAAAGATCAGTCCAAGTCGGCAAGCATGGTTGCTACTAACTCCAATACCAACGGAGCTAATGTATCGAGCCACGTAGATGATAATCCCTCCAGCGACCTTCTAGAGGACGCACAATTGCACGGAGCCTTCAAAGCCCTGAGCCGGTTCATGCAGCACGTCACGCAACACTGGTCGTTGATCCGCTCACCCGCCACTGTTCAGCAAGAAATGGCCCTCGAGATATACAACTTCATTCACGCACACAACGATCACAACCGCGATAATTCCCTCCTAGCCACTCGTAAGGCGGGTGAGCGCGCTTCGAACACCACTTCGGAGCCCCAAACATTGCAGGAGCAGATCTACATCCAGTGGGTCCGCGGCACCGCCTCCGACGACACTAGCTGCCCCTTTTCGTTCCTGTTCTTCGCATGCTTGATCAGTGAACCAGGAAAGCATTGCTTCGCTGGCCCGAAGGCACAGTATTTCAGCAAGAGTCTATGTCGCCATTTGGCGACTATGTGTCGTCAGTATAACGACTACGGCTCGGCTACGCGCGATGCGGAAGAAGGAAACTTTAACAGTCTTGATTTCCCTGGCTTCTGTGAGATTGAATCCGTTCAGGAGAACGGTGTCAATGCGACGGGCTCATCATCCAACATTGCTGAAGGTGTCAGCCTTGAGGAAAGCGTGGGCAACGTGTCGGAGTCTCAGCTTGCAACAACAAAGCGACGTCGCGACAGCGCGACGAACGGCAATGGCAAGAGAAAGAGAATCTCACCCGCCAAAGACAGCCTTATGGCGCTGGCCGAGTTCGAGCGTGCGGGCATGGAGCTTGCCAAGGAGAGATTGAGTTCGGTTGTCCCGCAGCAGTGCATGGAGCAATTGCAGGTATTTATTGATGTTACGGACATGTTTGGCCAGGTTTATGTCCAGAAGGATATTGCGAGTAGAGTGACGAGCGGTTGAAACGTAGCCTATGTAATCTTCGCTTATCAATTATCCATTCCTTCTTGTTGTATTCGAGCGATCCAGTTTGTGACACAAGGTTGTGTAGTAGACTTACTTCGTGCTGTCCCTTGATATAAGCCGATATAGAGTAACTGAAATGAGACTCGAAGCCCTCTCTTCCTCAGTATTCGTCTCCATATTGTAGCCACTTCTAACAGAAGTCTTTAGGCAACACGACCCATCACCTACTATGCTCCCTGATTATAAACCCTTTCCAATACACCCATCGAAATGTATCCAAGCTTTAGACTATTCGATTTTCTTGTGAACCAAAATCTACTCGTGAACCGAAAAAGGCAATGCATACGCCTAAAAGGTAAATACAACGAAACACTTTCACAAACGATCAAAGATGTTCTTGGAATTTTCATCCCCCTCCCATAATCATCAACCTATCATAATTCCAAGTTATCTAGGAAACTTTCCAAAGTAGCTATCCATTCGACATCTGCTTTTGCACCTCAATATCGCACCTTATGAAGCATGGAATTACTACCCTATACATAGTTTCAGTTCTGAAAGGATGATGTCAAGTGCGTTGTTTTTCGGGTCCAGTGGATGGGGATTTCGTATTGAGAGATGCAGTGTATGGTGAAGTTTATCCTGTCGATCTTACTGAATGGAGACATGAGAGCAGATTTTGAACAAGCTTTAGATATTTTTTGCCTTGAATACCGCAGCAGCAGCAGCAGTAGTGTAATGACGAAGTTAACCCGCACTTTACATTGTGGAACGGAGGGGATAGTTTGAGATACGCCATTGGACTAACCTGATCGAAAAAGTCTCTACTTTTTCTATGTTGCAATTGGTCACAGATGTGAAAGAATACCAGTTCTTCCATCCTTTGGCATTGTCATGAGAGCATGGGGATGGTGAATAGAGTATTGGAAGAAGAGTTTCCGGGAGTTCTAGTTACACTGCAACTTCTACAACTTTAGCTGGAAAAAATGCACCCTAAAGTAGAGTAAATGTTGCCGTAGTGATGGCAATATGAAATTCACTTGAACCCAGATTAAAACTTCTGTCTTTCGTGCTAAAGAACCAAGTCGTTGAGCGATATTTTATTCTCTTTATGTCACTTGAGCGTAACCACTACCGATTAGTCTTATCCTCATTTTCCCCCAGCCTAACAACCTGGGATTGGATGCTGGCGGTGAACTTAAGCTCTGTGTATTGAAATCATAAGCGCAAGCCAAGTACCAAAATTCAGCTTTGTAGTATCACTGCAGAAAGGGTTTCGATATGTAAAACGACACCAGCGGGTCTCACTCGCTGCTTGCTACCATCTTAGACAAGCAAGCCAGCTTTATATGACACAGACCGATCCTACGACATAAGAATCATCATTCTTACTTATGTATCCCAGGGTTTAGCTCTTGGAATTCGATTAGTTCGTCTTTCCAAGCCTATTATCGCGAAGATGACCAGACATAATATCTTGGAGATATGAATTCGGGCGCATAAGCATCAAATTACATGTGTAAGTTCACGCTTCGAATGCATGCTACACCACCTTTTGATGCGCAGGCAGATTTGTTCGATCACCTTTTATTTCACCGATACTACAATATATGAGTTTTGAAGTAGACAGATTACCTTACGCAGTCCTTGTAGCCTGTTGATATCTACTTGTCATCTAGACTTATGCATCTGACTTTCATTATCTACTCAACTTGCTTTGCAGATCACGCGTTAGCAAATTGGGTTGGCTTCCGGCTTGGGACCGCGAGACCCGTGCTTCAGCATAGTCTATCTATTTATCGGAAACACCACCACTAAGTTTCACAACCCCTTTGGAGACACTGGCAAATGTTTGTGGGGAAATGTTCCAGCTGCTGTACCACGTGATTAAGAGACGTCTTGTGCGTCAGAGGGAGCGCCTATGCAATAGCACAGCAGCCCCTTTTACCCAGCTACTCACATGCAAATACAAAATACAATAGTGTAAAAGAAGAAAATGAAGAGCAAAGAGTGAGTTACAGGGACTATGGAAGTCGTTTCATATATAGAACTGGATATGGAGTGGATAAAGGACGATTGCGCGTGGATAGGTACTTGGTTGATGTTTTGCACGGGCGAACGCGCCAACTAGCTAGCTGGTGGTGATGCCAAGGCCGTGCTATTTCTCCGCCTCCGAGTGATGGCTCAAGCTCGCGACTTCGCGACCGCAACAGTAACGGCTCCCCGTGCGCTCAACTTCTTCTTCTGTATTGACGGACGACAGGAGCAGGTCTCGCCTGCACTGTCCGCCTAATACGACAATCCAACATGGACGACGCCGCCGACGACCCGACGGCCGCGACCGTTTTCACCGTCCTCCAGCAGAAAGTGCATCTCGACTTCAGTTTCTGTCCGCGCTTGGTCAAAGGAAAGACGACGCTCGAGATCCAGCCACAGTCGCAGAAGCTGAGCGAGATTCAGCTTCAGGCCCGTCAGCTCAAGGTCGAAAAGGTCACCGTGGCCGGTCGTGCAGCTACCTTTGAGTACGCCAACCTCCATGATCGACTCCGCCTCTATCCCGGCACCGGCATCGAGCAGTTTCACTTTTCCCGTGACCGTCTGCAGCGACACGAGGAGCATCTGGAGAAGGAGCTGGTGATAATGGTGCCCGAAAAGACACGCATCAAGGAGCTACATTTGCCCGGCGCGCAAGACAGCTCGTTTGAGTCACTGGCGGTCGAGATTGAATACATTCTGGACGACTTTCGCGACGCTGTGCACTTCGCCGGCGTAGAGGACGGCGAATCGCGATTCCCGCATGCCTACACCCGCAACTCGCCTTTCCCGGGAACGGCATCGGCGCTCTTTCCGTGCCTCGATGACGGCAGCACGCGGGGAACGTTCGATGTGTCGGTGCGATACCCGCGGACGGTCGGCGATGCACTTTGCAAGAACCCCGAAACCGCCCAGGTGGACTCGCCCAAGGCCGATAGCGTAATGAGCGGAATCGATGACGACCACAACGACTTGGCCGAAGAGGAAAAGGCGCTGGAAATGTCTGTCATCTGCTCGGGGCTTCTGACTGACGATGTGCGTTGCATCTCCGTATCACATTGTCGTTGCGCTAACAAGACAGATTGTGGACCCGAAAGACCACACGCGCAAGACGGCCAGTTTCTCCATCTACACCTCCACTGGAATCCTCCCGCAGCACTTGGGCATCGTGATCGGCCCCTTCCAACACGTCGACCTTGGCGAGTATCGCGACACTGCAGAAGATGATCGATTACAGGATGAGGCTATCAAGGTGCATGCTTTCTGTCTGCCAGGCAAGGAGGAAGAGGTTCGCAACAGCGCCATGATGATTCCGAAAGTGCTCGATAATTTCACCGATAAATATCAAACTTACCGTTTCGGCAAGTCGTACAAAATGGCATTTGTCGATGATCTCGACTGCGACACGGCCCACACTATGTCGCTAACTATCTGCAGCTCGCGCCTTCTCTATCCTGAGACGGTGTGGGAGCCTCTCGAGCACACCACTCGGATTCTCATCCACGCCGTTGCTAGCCAATGGATTGGTGTTGACGTTATTGCCCAGGAACCTGCAGACTACTGGGTAATTGTAGGAGGTTCATGGTTTATGACTGAATTCTTTCTCCGCGATCTGTTCGGTCGAAACGACAACCGCTACCGTCAGAAGTTGAGAATGGATAAAGTTATCCAGATGGACCTGAGGCGACCATCTTTGTGGGAGCTTGGCAAGTTTATCCAGCTAGATCCTGGAGAGCATGAGTTCATGGAGCTCAAGTCTCTCTCCGTATTATCCGTCCTGCATAATCGCCTCGTCAAAGCCAGTGGCAAGAATGGCGTAGACCGGTGTCTGTATCGCCTCTTGTTCAACTCGGGAAATGGTCAACTGATGAATGGCGCCATTAGCACTGACTCATTTCTTTCCATTTGCGAGAAAGTAGGCCATCAAAAACTGGAGAACTTCTTTAAACAATGGGTTTATGGATCTGGATGTCCAACTTTCGAATGCACCCCGTCCTTCAACAAGAAGAAGCAGGTCGTTCAACTGCTCATCAAGCAGACACAAGCAGACCCGATCATCCTGCAGGACGATCGCTCGCTCGCGGCATCAGAGTTCTTGCGCGAGGCCAAAGAGCGAAATCATGGGTTTGGTCCGGATGCTGAATGGCCTGCCTTTGTCGGGCCTATGACTATACGAATTCATGAAGCAGATGGTACGCCTTATGAGCACATCGTAGACATCAATTCGTCCCTAGTCAAGGTTGAAATTCCTTACAATACCAAATACAAACGGCTGAAGCGCAATCGTTTGAATAAGGAACGACAAGCCGCCGCCCAGGGTCTGGATGCTGGTGGCGAAGCGCAAGAAGATATCACTCTCTACTCGCTGGGCGATTTATTACAAACACCCGAGGAGATGCAGGAATGGAGAATCGAAGAGTGGTCAGCAGAGGACGAGCAGAAGATGGAAAACGAAGCTTACGAATGGATCCGAATCGACGCGGACTCTGAATGGATCTGCCGGACCAACATCAATGACATGCCCTCGTATATGTACGTTTCGCAGCTACAGCAAGACAAGGACGTTGTGGCCCAGGTAGAGTCAATCCAGTACCTGGCGCGTAAGCAAGCACATGGCCTGCTCTCCAGCATTCTGGTGAAGACGCTTATGGATCACCGGTACTTTCATGGCATTCGCACCATGGCGGCCGACGTTCTCCCGAATAATGCGACGCCTGAGAGGGGTATGATAGGCCTTTTCCACCTGGTCAAGGCTTTTCGCGAGCTGTTTTGTCTGCCAAATTCCCCTATGACCCGTGCGAACAATTTCGAGAACCGCGCGTCATATAACATACAGTGTGCAATACCCAAGGCCATTGCAAGGATCAAAGGGCCTAATGGCGAGCCGCCGGCAGAGGTCAGAAGCTTCCTGCTCGACGTTATGCGTTACAATGACAACCGCGGGAATAGTTATAGCGATGACTTCTATCTTGCAACCCTCATGAGATGCCTCACTGAGTGCATCACCAAGCCGAAGCTAGACATTGATCATACATTAGGCATAGAAGATGAGTTGAAGAAGCAGGAGGATTTCCGAAAAACGGCGAGCGATGAGCTACAACGTCACCTTCGTCTTGACGAATGGATCCCCACATATCAAAATATCTACACGATAACAGTGCTCGAGTGCGAGGCTCAGCTCATCCGGAATCGCGCAAACCCTTTCAGGATCTCGGGGTTCCTTCAGTACACTCAGCCTGGAAATGCCGATAATGTGCGCTTGGCTGCGTGGGCATGTTTGGTTGACCTTGGAATCTTCAATAATAGTCCCAGCGTAGTCGAGTACATGATTCGTGAGATCGAGTCAGACCCCTCTCCCTACATGAGGGCACAGCTACTACGTATATTAGGCAGAGCCATCGGACAAGTTGCTGTAGGAGATGTATTCGCACTCGATGATCCTGTTGAGAAGCATGGGGGACTCGTTCTGGAGGAAGAAGCTACTATGACAGATCGTGCTAATGAACTGGCGCGACGCAAGCTGGACGGTGCCATACAAGGGCTGGTGAACGACATGGCCAACAACATGACGCTAAGAAAGGCTCTAGAGCATGCCTTAGCTGCGGGAACTATGTCATTACGTGAAATGTCGGAGCTTACTGATATTGCCGCTCTGATCGTTTCTCCGGTTAACAAGTTGGAAGTCAAACTCAAGTATCCGCGTTACTGGAAAGTGGAGAGGGCGAGGCGCAATGAAGAGGGCGATCATGTATGGATGCGGTTCTACCAGTCTGATCGCATACGGACTCTGGTGATCACCCCGTTGAAGCCAGCTGTCCCACCTAAAGTTGCATCGAAAGTTGCATCGAAAGTTGCCCAACCAGTACCACCTGCGGTGGATAGCTCTGCAGTACCAAGGCCAGCTTTGAAATTGAAATTCGGCAACAAAACAAATGCACCAGGCGCTGTTCCTACGCAAGGAACCACAAAACCTTCGCTTACGTCTACGCCTACACCTACACCTACGCCTACTGTAGCTGAAAGGCAGGTGGCATCTAATGAGCCGTTATTGAGTGTGAGCTCTGGGGCCATGAACAACGGTTCGCAGCCGGCCATCACACAGAAAGCACGATCTCCTGTGCCGCTTCCTTTACCCATTCCTATCCAGACAAAATCGCCAGCCGCTCATGTCCAGTCGCTGATCGTTCCAAAAAAGACACCATCCGTTCCTCCCGCTACGTCAACACGGCCCTCTCCAGCGTCTCAACCGCCAACAAAGACGTCAACACCAGTGGAGGGTGTAGAAAACGCGGTGTCAACACCTCGTGTATCACACGCCCCTACTCCAGTTTCGCGACCCTCGCCTGCACCTAAACCTGTGTTGAATATTCCATCGAGGGCGGCCCCAACCGCCTCAACCGCCGAAACGTCGACTACGTCTGCTCCTGCGCTCAAAGTTAAGCAATCGCTCAGCCTCAAGCTCAATAGCTCCAAATCATCCACACCTAAACAGGCTCTATCTATGTCCAAATCCTCAAAGCTTGCAAAACAACCCAAAAAACAAAAGATCGTCAAGCTACGGCTCGCGCCAGAAAAACTAGCTAAGATACGGGACCGCGAACCCAAGAACGGGGTCAAGCGCAAAGCAGGGAGTTCGTTAGAGCAGAGGCCGACCAAGAGGCAGAGCGTAGAGTCGTCGGTGACAGCACATGGGGTAGGCAGTAGTGGGTTCAAGGGAAAGAATATGGGATTAGTAACGAAAGAGAAAGTTGGCGGGCGGTTCTTGGTCAAAATGCGGTTTGGGAAGGGGAAGTTGAGGGCAGAGTAATCAAGCGGATCGGAAGGGAAGTGTCAAGGATTAAAGATGAGGTGTATGGTTCAGAGATTGTGTGCCTCGATGACAGAAAGGCAGGGAAAGGCTCGAGGACGATTATCCCATGCATTTAACGGCGTTTTAAAACTAGCTATCCGAGGAGGCTTTGTTCAAGATTTCTTCCGCGGCAGGTTTAGGTTTCAGCATATAGCGATGGCGTTCCTCCTTTGACGCGGTAAGATTTCTTTTTCGATGGGCAGAGAGATGGATGTGGAATGGAATGGAATGGATTATACCCCCTTTACAGTAGTAGTCTCTAGTGAACGTGTACCACTCTACTTGCAATGATATGCGGTTTGCGAATCAAGGAGTGTTCTCGAACGATATGAAGGTCTGGGCAAGGGATGGATGGGATGGTGATGGTTTGAATAGTGCGGCTAGATGATGACGTAGTGTTAAGCGTGTGTAGTATGTATAGCTCTGAAAGTTAATTATAATATTCTCCCTACCCGATGTCTATAAAAGCAGCCTGTTGTGTGTTCTTGGTTCTTGATCACGAAGACTTTGGAGAGAAATGAGAGGGTCAAAAAGAATCAAGGCAAAGAAACTATGTTTACTCTCTCCTACATCGCAGCTTCATGAGCATTGTCTGCCTTTCATTTATTTATCTTAACCCGTTGTTACTTGCTGATGATGGGGGCAGTGGAGCGATATATCCTCTCGCTCTTGTGAAGTTGTGATACTGAGAGGGAGGAGGTGCGGTTGTTTTGTCTATGAGTAGATTCAATAATCTAGTCGATATCGAGTATGTATCCAGCATGAGGGAGTGAAGAAAAGTAACCAAATCGAAAAGAGACTCGTGTTATGGGGGGGAGCTGTTGAGTGTGGGAACGTGTTCATGGAGATGGAAGTTTGGCAACGCATTCCATACTCTGTGGCTTTCTAAGAGAGACAAAACATCTTTTCAAAAACACATGTCTGGCATACCCATGTATGTATGGAACTAACCGGAACATGGAAATAGCAAGGATTAAGGTGTCAGGAATGGCCGCGTGTGAAGAAGTGTGATTGGGATATGGTAGTATTCCTATTCAACAATAATAAAAACATGAGATATAATGAGCACGATGATGGGTTTTGCTAGATCTGAGATGGTCTTATGAGATGAGATATTTGTTTTTCGAGCACTGAAGGAAATCGCAATTTACAGGAATAGCGAAGATCTTATATCTATGAATAGACGATAAGAAAAGTGATTTCATGTTTATATGTTGGGGCAGAGATTCACCAATGAAACCAACAACAGCAAAGTAGAACGTGGTAGGCCTGAAGTGTATCGAATACCACGTTCCCGTGCATGAAATGAAATCTGAAACGAGAAAAACGAGGATGTCAAAACTCCATGGTTGCAAGGGGCCTGAGGGAAGCATAATGAGAAATGAGGACTGACACGTTTACGTGTATTGATGTTTGGCAGAGAAGAAGGCATATCAAAAATGGAATACAACAATAACATTGTGAAAATGTACGACGTTGTCTGTTCAAAAGGAACGAGAGAAGAAACCTCGTCAAAGTTCGCGACCGCATCTTTCAAAATATTCTGCGGAAAAAACGAGCCTCGATATCTATTATGAAAATGAGCTTCTCTCTGCTCGACAATTTACCACCCTCAAGAAAACGAAAAAGATGAGTACATGTCTTTCATGCGAAATATCAATTCGCGAATGAAGCGTTCTCACCTATTGCCGATGAATGTGCTGTCCTGATCGTCGTGTGCGACACTCTCGACATCTCGACTTTGCACTGGAGATATGAATTCATACGATTCAGAACAAAGCTTGGAAGCAGCAGGCATCTGCTCCGGCAATGCTCGGAATAAAAGCCAACGAGATCATATATATGGAAAGCGAGTCGCACAGTTGCTTTAAATCTTTGCCCATACGAAATCACTTGATATCCTTCACCTTTCAGAAAAATAAATATAGAGAAACATCCCAAGTGAGAGAGATTTGAAGCTTGAATTGATTATATGCTATTCTTCTCTCTGCTCTTGGACACTTCTTCGTCCATGAAAACCATAGAGTAAGAGATTTTGAGCACGACCTTCATGAGAGGCCCATTTTGTCGCAAAAGCAACCCGTATCTAACAAGACCGATCTCGAGAATATGAAGCAGATTGATCTAAAGGAGAATACATCATACCAGAAGTTGGACGATCTCCACGCCATTGCCTTCTTTCTTCTTCTCCCCCTCATACCGCCCTTCCTAGAAGTTTGAAACATCCAAACAAGCAACCAGTGAAATAGAAATCACTATAGGATCTTTCGATAAAGTCCATCTAGCAAGCAACACTTACAAACCATATGAACATATTCCCCATTCCCTTCCCCTTCACCTCTCCGGATGACAATCCCTAATGACATGACGTCTCTCTACGTACCCCAACCAAGCAAGCCCAAAAACGAAAACAACAAGCAAAGACAAAAACAACCCATGATATCCCCACAAAGAACCCAACCCCATTACCCAGCAAGATCCTCCCTCCCTAGCGAAACCCCCCTTCAAAAAAAAGAAAAAAAGAAAACAGCCACCTACTTAGGTAAACAAGCCATGATGGCGCAAACCCACCCCCGCCCCCCCAAAATCCCAATACCCTTTGAAAAAGCCCCAAAACACCTAAAATCCAACCTTTTTTTTACCCCCAAAACCACGTCCCCTCATGCTCCGATGCAAAAACAAATGTCTCGATTTAAACATGGCACTATATCTGCGACGTATGTTTGGAGGGGCGGAGCTTTATACATCGACTGCGCTAAAAAGGTGAACATTTTCTGTCCACCGTTTCGACGAAACTCAAACTAGGAATGTGATCCTTGTATGTGAAGATTTGACGAGGAGAAATATCTATTCATCTATTCATCTGTCCATTCGTCAGTCTACTACCAACCTCTAAACACATTCCAACGCCCATCCATCCATCACCATCACCATCCATCACACCGCCGCCAAACTACCAACCACCCAACTCTTCAAAAAGCAAAAACCCCCCAAATAAAGGAAGACAACTACAAACGAACAACTACAAGCTAGACTCGCAAACTCGCACACTCGCGCACTCGCACAGTCTTTCAGTCAGTAAGTAAGTATTAAAAGTCAAACAAGCCAAGGAAAAAAAAAAAAAAAAAAACAGGCGGAACGGTTCAAATGACATCTATAGAGGTAACTTCAACTTCCCACACAACACCAACACCCTACCCACTCCACCCAACAAGATAAACGACACGAGGAATTCAGCAAACCATCTAGCCATCTTTCTATCCAACGTTGGAAAAAGAGGGGGGAAGGGGGGGAAAGGGGGGGGGGGGGTTAAATCGACATTATTGCCATCACCGTGACAAAGGCACCAACCACAAAGCAAAGCAAAAAAAGACATCAAACAATATCACATTATCTAACTTCATTTAGCACTACCAAACCAGCCAAAAGAAAAAACTCCACAAAGCTCCTTGCTCGTTGCCCAGAAGAAAAAAACCCCTCCAATGCAAATATGCTCCACAAGATGATGATGATGATGATGATGATGATGATGATGATGATGCTGCTGCTGCTGCTTTTTGAGATGCCATATATACAGTGTGTGTATGTGCGCGCGAGGTATTACTTCGTCAAAATAACTATCGCGAGGGTTTTTCTCAAGCATGTAAAAGGCGTCGTTGGTGCGCGGGTAGTCATTGTCATGTCATCACGTCGTAATGCGTTTCAGCTCCCTCCCGTCATTGATACGGCCGTCTACTGTCTCCTGTATTGATGATGTTGTTGTTGTTGCTGTTGTTGTTGGTGTGCATATCGCGCCGCCGCTTGTGCTTGGTCAAAACTCGCGCCGTAGGCTTGCGTAGCTACCTGCTGCTGCTGCGGTACAAAGTACTGCGATGCGTTTGGTGTGCCCCAATTTTGCTGCAGTCCAGGCGACACACCTTGCTGAGGAAAATAGCCCGGCTGTTGATACATCTGTTGCATCTGGTTCGGATTCGAATATGTGAATGCTTGCTGGTATCCTGGCGAAGTCCCCATTACCGATGGTGTGCCAAAAACACTGGGAGTCGTCGCCATTTGTTGACCCATCTGCATCTGCTGGCCCATCTGCTGCATCTCCAACATCTGGCGTTGCTGCGCTGCCATCATGCGGCGATCAATCTCGGCTTGCATCGCTGCCGTGTTGCGATTTGACTTGGCGGCTGCCTTCTCCTTCTCGCGATAATCGATATAGGCAGTCAAGCCTGCTGAAGATTGCCGTTTGTCTTGCTCTGGGTTTTTTGAGAGATTGATCAAGGGCGTGTTGGTCATCCGAGCAACCTGCTCCTGCTCGCGGGCTGAGAGTGCCGTTGAGCGCTGATCCAATAATAGTTCAGCACCTCGAGAAAGCGGTCGAGAGAGCGGTCGGCTTGGTGGGCGTGCGGGGCTTTCTGGAGTGCGCTGTAGATGGGTCCAATCGCCTGAATGATTGCGTATTAGGGGTGGAGTATGCGAATTGCTCCGACCATGACCGAAAGCAGGTGGAGTCCGCGGTTGTCCAGCAGCGCGTTTGGCTACCCATTCCTCAGGGTCAAGTCTTTGTTTGTCGGGTTGCGGTTGTACTGTCATCGCAGGTTGCCAGGGAATGCTCCTATTCTCGGAAATCTGCGGCGATGTAGATTGGGTGCGCATATGCACTGCTGCGGTTGGTGTCGTCCTTCCAGAATAGGACTGGTGCTTTTCATTCGCGATTGCAAGGTTCTCCCGAGACTGAGAGAGGCGATTGTCGTTAAACATCTGAGTAACAGTACCGCCAGTGCCCAGACGTTTGGCATTGGGATCCAGTGAATACGTGGGACCAAAATCAATTGTGGGGAGATCGGACCCCGCCCCTTCAATTCCCTTGTACTCCGATTTGTAGAGAGTATCGCCAACGACAACTTCAGGCTTGCGGGCTAACTCTGGGTTTCCCACCGTCTTCAGCATACCGCTTCGGGGTCGATCGGGCATCCGATCTGCACGTTTTGGAGGCTCGATCTCCTCTATCGTGCTTGCGTAGTCAGGGGTAGAAGTCGACATTGCATCATCCCGACTGTATCGGCTACTAGACTGACTCTGCTTTCGTTGCAACAATTGACTTGTGTAGTTGAGCCGGTCGAGGGCTTCGGGATCAACTACATCATTTCGTAGACTGCCATGACTTGAGCTGGTTGTCGAGCGGACAGAGCGGGTATCATCCCCTCGTAATGATAATGAAGACCGACCTGGCAATGGTTTACGCTGCACCTGGGCTGTGCCAGTAGCAGGGGACGATTGCTGAGCAGAATCTTGGCTTGGGCGCGATTCAAGAATCGGCAGTACGGTGTGCTCAGGCACGGGTGGGCCAGTTGGCTGATAATCTATCGACGACTCTACAAATTGCTCTTGCTCGACAAAAGGGGACGCAGGGATAGTTGGGAGGCGGCTACTAGAGTGGCCTGTACGCTGCATATACGGATCTGAGTAGCCTTTTTGGTCAGCATATAGGTGATTCTGGCTCGAATTGCCTTCAAAATCACCACTTTTCCTATTATCCAGGCTATCCTGGTTCTTCCATGCCGCCGCTGCACCCGCCGCTGCATCCCCTAGAGGGACATTGGTATTAGTGGCATCGGCTAGCTGATCGAGGGTTGCGTTGTCCATGTGCGCGTTTGGCTTCATCATTGTGGGGTTTTGAACGGGCACTGGCGGCTTTTGTCCAGGATGATGAGCGAAAGTAGGAGGCTGCTCGACAGGGCCATTAGGTGGGGCGGTAGGAGCAACCTGCATTTCTGGGAATTCACGAGTATCGGGGCTCGAAGGTTGGCTGTCCGAGGTCTCATAGCCGTCGTGCTGCTGAGGCCCGTTCGATTGTGTGTAAGGGACCGGAGGAGTGGCACGGTCGAGATTGTCAATATGCTGTGAGTGTACCAACCGTGATGCAGACTTGTTGTAACCATTCGTCTGTTCGGAAACGGAACGCTGGTGTCGAGGCGTGGAGAAATTCATTGCCGGAGGCGCAGAATCGACGCGTGGCAGGGTTGCAACTCCAGTTTCGCCAGATCGGTTTGGTGAGGTCTGCCGAGTTGAGGGTTGCGAGCGGATGGATCCGTCTTGATCCGCAAATCTGAGCGTGCCGTTGCGAGAGGGAGTGAGACTCGCGCGCCCGATTGTATTCCTGCGTTTGCCCGGTCTGGTGCCGTCTCGGTCACGTATGCCTGCCGCTATGCGTTTGGATGTGATATTTTTCATTTCCTTTCTCCACTGTCGCTCCGACCAAGTGTCGCTCCCCTTGGTATGAATCAGGCCAACAATGTCCCACATCTCGAGATAGCCGTAACGGCGGTCGGGGGGCATGGCGAACATCAGACCACGTGCATCCAACACGTCCGCAATCAGTTTGGTGGGCCGGCCGTAGAGAGCGAAGGTGTCAAACGTAGGGAAGAGGAGTTGGAGCATGATCTCGAAGCCAGACACTGCCGGTCGTGCCTCTGGCATGACAAAGACAAACCCTTCGGTGGTTTTCTCCGGGGTCGAGTGGATTGTAATGTCGCCCTCAATCTTCACCAAAGTCGATTGGTCAATGAGCTGTTTCGACTGCGGGTAAATCGCGTAGCACGAATAGGCGTCTTTGACTGTGGCGATGGGACGCGTCTTCTTCTTGATCTTTTGGGTGTCGTAGAACTTGATGTCGCCCTTGAGCACGACTGGTGTGCGGTTGTACAGATCCTTCTTCTTCAACGTTTTCTGTATCTTCGCCATCTCTTTCTCGTCCGGCGGGCTCACAACACACCAGCAACGGCGCCATGGAGTGCCGGCACCGAACCGCACACGCACCCAATCATCATATTTTGCGCGCTGCCTATCCAAAAGTGCGCGGATGTTGTTCAGCTGACGGCCCTTTCCGGCAATCAATGCGCCCGTGTATGCTTCCTGCAATGACGTATGTTCGAATATGGCGAGGCGGATGCCTGCAGTCCACTGGGTGAGGGAATTGAACGAGTTGAAGTGAAACAGGTACTTGTTGCTCGCAGCGGTGGATACGCTGAGGATGTTGTCGAGCTTCTTGCCGTCGCTGAGGACCATGGAAGGCATCTGAGATGGTTAGCGGGGGTTCCATTGTCGGCATGTGCTTCATACCATGTGTATGGCCGCATCCGTGAGATTGATGAAGGTGGGCAGCACATCTGTGTCGCCGCCGACGCTGTCCAGCTCACTCGCGTCCCAGAAGGACAGAATGGTGCCCACCAGCTGGGCGAAGCACTCCTGCCATACGCGATCGACAGCGGGGCGTCCACCTGCAAATGTCGGTTAGCGTGACGCGGCAGCTCCACGAAAGGGCTCACGTACGGGTGTCGGTGTCGTGGAACTTGAGGAAGTAGCCCTCCTGGAACAGCTTGTTGGAGTGGCTATTCAGAAAGGTAAAGATGCGCTGCAGCTCGGGCAGCGTGTCCTGGCCAACCTCCATGAAGGGCGGCTGGTAGGTCTGAATCATAGAGGCGGGGCGCGATGAGGCTCTCGAGTCGGGGCGCGGGGGCGGGGAGTCCTGACCGTCGTGCATGTTGGAGGCCACAGAGAAGGACGACGCATTCGGCTGCTTGACGGTGGGGGACGGTGGCGCGGGGGACGGTGTGTGAGCAGGTGTCGCAGCGTAAGACGGTGGCTGGGCCTGCGCCTGAGAGGCAGCTGAAGCGGACGAAGGGTTACGGCGATGCAAAGTGTTACGGGCTCCTCCCCACTCGCTCATAAAACTCAGAACTGGGTCGGCAGGGTCAGTGAATGGCACAGAAAGAGCGCCGAGTGGTGCCAGGGGAGAGGAAGGAAACAAGAGACAGGACAAGAAATGTTACCTCTCTTTGGACGAGCCATGGTGGCGGCTGTTGCGACGCCCGCCCACCCTACGACACGATACGATAGCGTACGATGGCTGGCAGCGGTAGACTGGTGTGTGGTTGTGTGCAGTCGGGCATTCGCTCTCGTCGTCGACCAGACTGGACGTGGTGTTGACGAACGCAAGCCACAGTCGATGCCACGATGCCACAGCCAGTATCTACCCAGGGACGGCAGAGGGATCCAGAAGCGCGAGAAACTTTTCAAAAGCAAAGCGAGCGATGCGGCGCTATGTATTGGGATGTAATTATAGATGAGGATATAAGTAGCAATAGGCGTAGCAAGAATTCCACGGCGACGCAGCTTGTTTTGCCTCGAGCCGTTCTGGGCGTGCAGAGTTATGACGCCGACGGTCCGAGTGATCAACCCTGGAGAAGCACGACACGCGCGTCAGTTTCGGCAGTGCAGAAGAAGCTACATATAGTATTATATTATACATATGACGGCTTTGGTAAAGGATGGCATGCAGGCAAGCAGGCAAGCAGGCTTGCTACCAAGCTACTACGCTTCCAGAACAAGCGAAAGGCCGCCAATGGAGCAATATTGGCTGGGCTGCCCGTTACAGTCAACACCATATCCGATGGAGCCGGCTGGTGTGCATAGTGCCAGCTGATAGAGAGACTCGCCCAACCAGCCGCTAGCCGCACCGTGCAAAAGGGGCCTGCGTTTGTTGTGGGGGGAGGTTGGGCAAGGAATGTAGGTTGAGTCTACGGAGTACATGTACGAATATAGATACGTCGTATAGATATCTAGTAGACGAGTATGTACCATACATGAGATGTGCATGGAACGTGGCTCAACTGGAGTCACATTCCAGCGAGGAGCGACAGGGGCAGGTTGATAGAGATCAGTTGCTGTTGTTTTATCACACTAATCATCTATACATATGTACCTAAGTAGACAGACATTTGTCTACCTAAGCACTTGGGTAGTCATCCTATCTACGGAGGAGACGGTCACCACTTGTAATTACCATCTAGAGGGTCCAAGTGTCTCAACGTAATGTACATATACAAAGTAGATAGCGCATCCAGGCTTATTACAATGTATACACGAATACGAAGCTAAACTGTTACGGTGGAGACCTGGTCACGTGCATACATGCATGCATGACGCGAGTCTCGTCAGTGCCATGGTCAGAGCGTTGCGCTCTGCCTTGGTGTCAAGACATCAACTGACAAATTTCCAGCACAAGATATACGTACTATTCTCTAGCAGCCATTGCGTCTCGTAAACTGCATGGCGTAGCAACGCGGTGCTGCCTTTGCTAAATCTACCATGGCACGTCTCAGTGCAACCGATAATTCGCCTCTGGACGACGCCGAGCCCGATGCGTCTACGCAGTCCTCCGCAAAGAGCGCGTCAAAGAAACGAAAACACTCTTTGAACGCGTCAAAGAGCTTTTGGGATACCTTTGACGGCTTCCAAGTGAAGCCTGCCGCCAAAAAGCGCAAATCGGGGAAGGCCATAACCCCAGACGCCAGCACAGTAAGTGACCATGTGCACATATGTAGAGATGTCCTGTTGTGGTCTCAGGTCAAAGCTCCAGCAACCCATCCGCTGGTCCCGGCGATAGAAGATAATTGTAATGCATCGTTGTGATACAACCGCTATATATTGATCTGTGCTGATAATGCTTCCTTGCAGGTTGTCTTCGAAGGCACGCATCTTACCGACCGACCATTTGAGATAGCGGGTGAGGCTAATGCTGAACAATGGAAGAAGCTTTCGCGATACCGCAGGTTCACGGGTATGTCAACTTCCAGACCAAACCTCTGCAGTGCATAACTAACACCACGCGGTCAATCCGTATGCGTTCAGCATCGGTAACATAGTGCTAGTCAAACCCGACCAACATGAACAAGCAAAAGGCGCTGTGATCGATAGATGGGTTGCAAAGATCCTAGAAATTCGCGGTGGCGATGAACTACACGTCTTCTTGCGCGTATACTGGCTGTATCGACCAGAGGATCTCCCCGGCGGTCGTCAGCCGTACCACGGTCCCTACGAGCTCATTGCTAGTAACGCGATGGATATAATCGACGCGATGACGGTCGACGGGTCGGAAGTGGTTTCGTACTACGAGGAGCGACCGGATAAAACAGAAATCATCAATGGAGACGGATACTTTTATCGACAGACGTTCGATGTCACGAAGACCAGAGCCAAGCAGCTGTCGAAGCTGCCGGGATACTGTATCGACGACGCGCCTCACGACGTCAACTCAATTCTGTTGCAATGCGACGCCTGCCAGGAGTGGCTTCACGAGCATTGTCTCGAAAAAGCCGCCGTAGAAGACGCACTGGCAACCGACTTGCAGGGGGCCAAGAAAAAAAAGGCAGCCAAACGGAAGAGTGAAGACGCTGTCGGTCTGAAAGCAACAATCTCCATAACGGGAGGGAAAACACGCATGGCCATCACCGACTCGCGAACTAGTTCAAGCGTCCCAAAGACTTGGAACGTGCCCATCAAATGCCTCTTCTGTGGAGCTTCGATCGAGGATATCGATGGCAGTGATGCCGAAGCCAATGATGATGCAGCAACTACAATAACACAAGACAACATCGACGTCGGGGGTGATTTTCCTTCCACGCCTACAAACAATGCAGACCAAGGAGGAGATGAAGAAGGAGACGAAGGAGAAGAGTCAGTCCTAAACACCGAGACGAGCAGTTCCATCAAGCAATTTACAGCTGAGGAGAACCCATTCGCCCCAGCTGCAACAGGTGAGGACATGGCTCCCTCATCAACTCCTCTACAAGATCTAGTACTTAGCGACACCCCTCAAAGTGACACTCTCTTCCCAACACCCTGAAGAAGGGGTGACCTGCTAAGATCATGGTAGACTATCAACGCAATAATACATCAAGGAAGCGCAGGCGGAAAACTGTCGACAAACCAGCAGAGAAGGCTGCGCATGGTGACAAGGCAAAGAAGGTAAAACGACTAGCTACTACTACCCAAGCGACTCCGCCACCAGTAGAGCACGTGAATCCCAGTGTGCTGCAATCCGGACTAAAAGGACTCCAGCGAGTTTTCGGGCGACCATTTAAGCAAAGCTCCAGTCGCGAATGAACCAAGCCAGGACCATGTAAAAAAAAAGGAAAACTACTGTTTATCGTATACATGGCCTTGCTACCACAATGCTGTGATATCTCACTACTAAGAACAAGAAATACAAACACTAGTAAACACAAAATCCCTCCTTTCCTCCCTAATAAAACTTCCTCGGCCAAAGATTCATCCCAATCTTCTCCCCCTCCCCCACCGGCAACCCCGCATGCACAACCCTCCTATCCCCCTTCCCCCCTCCATCCAAATTAACCCAAAAAACCGCACTCCCCCCAACCGGCCGAAACCTCACCCCTCCACCCACCCCGTCCACCCCACCCCTCCCCACCCTCCCCCCAAACCACGCCTCCAACTCATCTCCATCCCCATCTCCGTCTCCACCTCCCCCCACCACCTCCACGCTCGGAAAATACGTCTCCCCCCCCGTACAATTGTCCCTCAGGTAAACGAAAAAGCTCGCGGGGCGATTGAACCGGCGGCCGCTGCCGTCCGTCATGCGTTGGTGTGTGGGCCAGTAGTCGGTGTGGAGGTTGTAGCGCTGGGAGGGGGCGTAGCGCACGAGTTGGGGGAGGGAGAAGGGCTCGGTGGGATGAAGCGTTGTGCCGAGGAAGGAGCGGGCGCGGGTGAGGATGCAGGAGACGAGGGGGTGGTCGTCGTCTAGGGGGGCGGATTGGGAGGTTCGGCCTGGGTCTTTTTGGGTTTGGCCGTTTGCTTGGGCGATGAAGGAGGAGGTGAAGGAGGGGGTGCTGGGGAGTGGGGGGTTAGTTGGTGGATGGATGGATGGGTGGATGGGTGGATGGGTGGACGGGTGGACGTACCCTAGTTTTATGAGGGCTTCGGATTCGGCGGCTGAGGTGAAGTTGTTGATGTAGATCATTAGGGGGGATAGGGATATTAGTTCTGTAGTATATGTGTGCTTTTTGCATGCTTCGAGGAGGGATGGGGCTGCTGGGTCGTCGATGTCATGAGGTATTTTTTCCTTTTCTTGTTCTCGTTGTGGTGCGGGGGTGAGGAGGGTTTGGACTTGGAGTGGGAGGTAGGGCTTTAGCTGGCCTGACCAGAGTGCTTGGAGGAGAAAGGGGAGGACGAAGAAGGTTGCTAGGCCGGCGAGTTGCGTGGGGGACTATGTATGGGTGGAGGTGTGTGTTAATTTGGGGTTCGGTTGGCTTGGAATTGGGACGTACGATTCTTGAGATTGTTTTTGGTTTTGCATTTCCCGAGGCGAGAGGTTTTTCTTGCGGTTCTGTCAATTTGGCCATTTTGGTGGAGGCCTGAGTTCGCACTCTGGTGGGTGGGCAGTGATGTGGGAGCAATTGTAGGAGTATAGGTTAGTTGTAGTTAAACCATTTAATGTGTAGAATTTGCAATGGGACCCGTGGCCCGAGTCTTTGCACTTCCATTGCGCGACGGGCTTTCGGGCAATTTGGTGAATTAGAAACTCCATGATATTGGCTGCATCATTCTTATTTGGAGCGATATGATGTCGTCCATAGTGGGGACAAGGATATCAGACTCTGGGGTAATATCGCTGGCGGGGTACCCTGCAGGGGGATATATTGCAGGTTGCAGATGGAAAGAACATACATATTTCCGTGAAGCTTCGGTGCATGAGATAAGTGAATGAAAGGCCTTTAGTATGGATAACAAAGATCTCATGGGAGGGGGAGAAAGATTCGTTTAGCTTGGTATTGAAGTATCTAATTATCATTGCATACAATGCAACTTCTCGGTACAACCATCGCCTTTCTATGAATCTCAACTACCGCATCGCTCTTTCGACATGTTAAATGTTGAATTTCCACCTCGGATGCTTATCCCCTCGCTTCAGGTCCTCGAAACTATCATGGAACCCTGCAGTCTCGGGATGGGCAGCTAGATACTCTTCTTTAGCCCAGTTCTCCTTGCCCAGAATCCACCACAGAGTACCAACAACAAACACATTCGCAATCAGATACCCAAGCGCGACGGCGTGTCCTAGAACATACCTCGGAGAGGTAGCTGGGCGATACAGCTGCGTTCCAATCACAGCACCCACGTTACCGATAGAGATTTGCAAAGCGTTGGCCATGGCACGTTTGGTCTGTCCGGAAACGTTGACTGCAGGCCATGAGAGCACGAGGGCGACCGATGGATAGATCCCCATGGCAGCGAAGAAAGTTCCTACGTAGGACACGCCTGGCTTTTGGGTCGGGTTCACATTCGTCAGAAGAATGATGTAGCCGATGATAGCTATCGTAGATGTAACGATAGTGAACAACGCTCGACGCTTGTATTTCTCGGCAAGAATGGCCCAGCCGACTGTAAAAATAGTTGCTGCAGCGTATGGTGGGATAGTAAGGAGTTGAGACTGTGCCGCCGTGTAACCCATGTCTTTGATGATTGTGGGCTAAATGACGTTAGTTGTGTGCTTTTTTCCTACAAAGACGAAGGTACTCACTAGAAACAGAGACAGCGTGTACAATGGTAGACTCATGGTGTGAAAGCCAGCTCCATACAACCAAACTTTGGGGTCCTTCACAGCGTCGAGAACTGCATCCCAAGTGAACTTCTCATTGTTGGTTGAGTCGCTGTCGGCCCTCAGCCGGGCCTGGATAAAGGAACGTTCCTCTTTTGAAAGCCAGCTTACGCTCTCGGGGTAGTTGGAGATGAACCAGTAAGCAACAACGGCGATGATGATCGTCAAGAGACCTTCCTGCGTATGTTAAAATGTACTCTCACCTTGACAAAATGCTTTTACTTGCCAGAATGAAGATCCAACGCCAACCAGGGTAGCCTCCCACCCCTTTCATATGCGCAATTCCCCATGCTAAGATGCCTCCAAAGGCTCCTGCAAGAGATGCACACGAGAAGAACAGCGAGATTCGGTATTGTCGCTCCTCTCGCTTGTACCACATTGACAAGTAATAGACAACACCAGGAAATAGGCCAGACTCAGTGAGGCCCAGGCTGACTTGAATTAGCGAAGTCTTGAATATATTGCTCACAAGAACTTACAAGAAGCGCACAGCAAAGAACCCAGACAAATTTTGTGTGACACCCATGAGCGTTGCGACCACTCCCCAAGCAATAGTCAGAGTGGGAAGCCAGAATTTGGGCGTCGTTCGCTTGAGAACGATATTGCATGGTACTTCGAAAAGCACATATCCGATGAAGTAGAGCGTTAGTCCAGTAAGGTATTGGTTACCCGTCATCTTGAGGTCCGTCGTAAGGCCTTCGATCCTGGCATTTGCAACTGTTCATGTCAGATATCGCCCCGACACCAGGGAGAGGGCGCTCACCATTGCTACGATCTAGGAATGAAAGTAGGTACAGGATCGACACGGCTGGCAAAAGCCTCAAATCCAGCTTCCTTAAAAGCCGCTTTTCATTGATAGCGGTAGCCTCCAAGATGTCTAGATCTTCGTTGGAAGATGTCGAAGCACCCGGCCCCTCAATCTCACCGTTCTTTTCCGAGGCCATGGTTTTGGTAGCTGCAGATGATCAAGAGGCGAATCGTTGATGGTACCACGCTGTATGTATGTAGAAAGGAAGGATGCGCACCTCTTAAAGGCCTTCCTTAGATCACTGCATGACGACAGAAAATGATGCCACAACGTGGAAATCCCAGCGATTTGGCGGGACCAAGCCATGCTGTCGCAAAATTTGGTGACAATTTGCACTGCTATTGGACCAGCCACAGATCTTCTCAGTAGAGAGCTCATCGGAGCGGCCAGTTGCCGTAATCTGGGACAAGAATGATACCGGTTTGCTCGCCATGGGGGAAGCCATATTTTGCGAAATTCTGGGGTAGGATCACGACATCTGCATTAGTTAGCTGTGCACTAGCCCGAAGAAGGCGCTGGCGTGAATAGGCGTGGCACTCGAGCTTGTCACCTTGTGTACATTGTAGATGTTCTATGGAGGAGAAATCATCGTGGCGCTCGCATTACTTTCAGACCTGTCGAAGGGGCCACAGTGTGCTGGTGTTGAAAAGTGTACGGAGTATTGGACTCAATGATGAAGACGTGATGCGTCTCAACGTTGTTAAGCTTGAGCACAGACCCTGGAGCGACATGCATGTAATGGTACTTTCCAGCTGTTCGTATCTTCATGTTCTTTCATCACTAACACACGATATCACGAATTGATGGCAAGAAGGAATTGAAGAGTTAGATCATTGTGTTGATGTTACTACAATGGCAGATTATAGAGTGAGGTGCACCGTCGTGAGCCCGTGTGTAATGCCGGGATTGGCTGTGCCCTCAGAAGAGAAGGGCCAGACCTGATGCAAGGACATAACCATGGAAGTACTCCGGAAACGCCAGCTAAAGGACCATCCGCCATGGTCTCTGTGTTGAGTTTTGTCCATGAAACGCCAGCAATGGAAAAAGGAAAACAGTAGTTAAGCATACCAAAGAAGTAGTAGCTCAAGCTTCGTTCGGTTGTTCCTGAGACTGTGCATCAATCGGCGTGTACGAGAGTCCTGGAAGAGACGGTAAGCAGCGTATAGATAGCAGGAAAGCCTGACACAAGACTTACTGAGAATTAGACCTCATCGTCGTCCACCTCGTCGTCCGCGTCGACATGGGCCCTCTTCTTCGGGGTGACCTCGTCGTCGACGTCTTGCTTCTTGGCGGCACGCTTGCGCGGAGTCTTCTTCTCGCCATCAGGACCCTCGTTCGAGGCAGCCTTCTTACGGCCACCCGCCTTCTTAGGAGTGGTCATGCCCGTGCTGTCGAAAGAGGTGGCGAGCTTGGCCTTGATCTTAGCCCAAGCATTGGAGGCTGAGCGCGGGTTGGACATGCCAGCATAGGATGCAAGCTTCTCGTAGTCGATCTAAACGTTGAGTATCAGTGATGGAGCGCATATTGTGAAAGAAAGGGCGCTTCTTACCTCTGGAGGGCCCGACTTGAGAGACTGCATGGCCCAGGCAAGCATCTGCATCTCTCGCTCGGTGAATGAGAGGCCAGCCTCGGCCTTTTTATCGGCAACGATGTCAGACATTGTGGGTAGTTGGTGGTAGTAAGTGGGTTTGAATATGTGGTAGGCGGGTGGGAAGATGCGTGAGACAAGAGGAGTGAAGTGTGAGTGTGGTGATGTGCGAGGTGGTGTCAAGAAGTGGGCGGTGATGGATATTTGTATGTGATGGCATACGCACTAGCGACGATTATGAAACTAGTGAAGGTGAAAGTGATCAGATCATAAGGCGCTGACGACACGGATAGGCAAATTCCACCTTCACTCAGTCCTGGCATGGAAGACCTGCGGCAACTAGACCTTGAAATGAGGGTGACCTATGCATTGAGGGATTCTAGGACCAGTGAGATTGCATTTTCCTATGATGATAGCGGGTGAAATCTGCATTTGGAACTGTTGTTATGACAGATTGGGCTTGATAGCGGTAGTCGCCCGGGTGATGCATATGGAGACAAGGTGCGTGAGCATGTTCCTCTCACTGTGACGCATAGTGAATGCCATTCCTATAGCAGAGCTCACTGTTTCACGTCTGGTCACAATCTTATTGCTCTATCTGTTGAAATTCCAGACCATTTGTGCGGTTCAGGAACCTCTTTCTCACAGCCTTGGCGTCACACGAAGAAATCCACGAGCAAACACAATTGAAGTTTTCACACGATACGGGCCTTCTTTTCGTAAGTACCCAAGTAACTTGTTCTCTTCAATTCTCTGTACATATAGCGATTGCCTGGATGGAATCCTGCGTATGCCGGTCTGACAGTCTCACTGAGGCAAACACAAACAGCAGGCACGATGTCGCAAGTTAGCAGAAGCCGCGATTGCGATGACATAAATTGGCCTTTTCAAACGGACAACAAAAGTGAGAGCCCATTTTTTGTTCAGGACATGGAAAATTCAGTGTTTGTCTTCATCGCACGTATAACCTCACCTCACTGTCGTCAACGCCATATTGAGCAGTTGAGCACTCACTTGGGCGTCGTTCAGTGTCGCTCGAGCTAAACCGCAATGGGCGAAGTTGCCGGGATGCTGGTGGGGGTCGGGACATCGTCGTCTGTGACATCGCCCAGCTCGACCATTCCGATATCCCGATACTACACTGGCAGAATGGCAGACCCCATAGACAGCGCGCTGTGAGCTTCTCCAATTCTGCAAACTTTGACGCCGCTTGCTGATCCTTTCCAGCGACCTGCTGCGGCGGTTGAATCCCAAGGACGTGAAGCGCAACGTCGATCACATCATTCAGCTGAACCCCTCACTCGAAGAGGATCTCCTCGAATCCGTAGACATCCCCCTCAGCATCAAGAAATGCTCCCAAACCAAGCGTGACTTCCTGTGCTGTGACTACAACCGCGATGGTGACAGCTGGCGGAGCCCGTGGAGCAACGAGTTCGAGCCTCCGATCCAAGAAGGCGTGACCCCGAGCGACAGGGTCAGGAAGATGGAGACCAAGGCGAATGAGGCGTTTGATGTGTACCGGGAGCTGTGAGTCTTTCCGGCGAGAGGCATTGGCTGGAACAGGGCTGACGGGCTCAGGTACTTTGAAGGCGGCATATCGAGCGTCTACCTGTGGGACATGGACGATGGCTTCGCGGGCTGTGTACTGCTCAAGAAAGGTACGGATCATGGCTATCTCCCCCGTAATATCAGCAAATGGTATGCTGACATTGCCAGCCGTCAATCCCTCCTCGCAAAGCTCTGGGACCTGGGACAGCATCCACGTCTTCGATGCCCAGGACCGCGCCCGTACCGCACACTACAAGCTGACCTCCACCGTCATCCTCTCGCTCGGTACCAGCTCAGAAACGCTCGGCGGTCTCGATCTGTCTGGAAACATGGTGCGCCAGGTCGAGCAGGACATGGCCGTCGAAGACGATGGATCGCACGTTGCCAACATCGGCAAGATGGTTGAAGACATGGAGCTCAAAATGCGCAATCTGCTCCAAGAAGTCTATTTTGGCAAGGCAAAGGATGTGGTGGGCGATTTGCGAAGTATGGGAGCTAAGAAGAAACGTGGCAGACGATTTTCGCTGACAGAGTTTATAGGTATCCCGCCGCTCAGTCAGACGAAGAAGGCTCGCGCGACGCAGAGGGAGATGATCGACAGTATGGGGAGGTGAAGGCGACATGTATACTCCGTACGAATTAAATACTTTCGGCGGCAAGTGGATCTTACTGGAATTCGTGTTGTCGCTGGCACGCAGCATGAGGGACCCAGCCAGTGACTCTGCAAAAATACGATGAGGACCAAGATGATCTTTTCTTTTTGTTCGTGGACCGTGAATATGATTCTTACAACGCAGAACAGGGTGGTAGTCTCGCAACGAGACTTGGTCGAGTTTGAGCCAGGGGTTGTGTTGCCAAACCTTGACTGATGCCTGTAATACCTTCGCTATGCCTCACATACCACTCTAACGACTTCAATATTCTTCTGAAGGAAACCCTTGTCTAGCTGGGTATTAATTGATAGCTATGCGGAAGGGACATCGGATACTAGCGCAGTTGCACAGTCACCTACCTCTTCTCAAGGCAGCTTCGAGGATCATACAACACAACACAACACAACACAACGCCGACTGTGCTCAATTGTATTAGCACATATTCTTATCGAATTATTACGAAATATAGACGTATACTTACGCTCATCCTTCCTGCAGTATTCAACAGCTTCCAATGGCAGATTAGAGCACGCAAAGTACCTTCAAGCTATATGGACAATACTGACAGTCAGTAGCTCAGGAACTGAACCACCGTATATACGTCTATCCGCGTTAGTCACATTTTTAAACGATACTCCCAACGAACAATCGGCTAGGGATAGGAGCGCCCCAACCTTCAACAAGCATGGACGAGGGAAACTCCAACTGCAACACATATCCCGAGAGGCTTCTGCAGACGTGCGACAAATCTAGAGGCGCTTCTAATTTACGGGATCTGCTTGCCGCCTCTACCTATGAGGTCAAGGGTAGCCAGCTGACGCTGCCACCGCTGAACACTACTGTCAATCTACATCAGATGCCGGATAGGACTACTGCGAACACGACCTCGAGCATTAGAAAGACCGAACTGCCACTTCCATCGATTCCCGGCTTTATGAGCCAACACCATACGCTAAAAGGTGCTATCAAGGGTACGGTTTGGGGCAGTGAACGCAGCAAGCCGGTACCACGATCACCATACGTTGGGCGGCCGCTAATGTCAATGGCCGAATATCTGGAAACCACCGAGGATCGGGAAATTCCAAACTTGATTCGTCAAATGATTGTGCACTGGCACGAATCTTACGAAGGCTACAAGGCGAGCTATCACGCCGCTCTCAGGTTGCATGAGGGTGGAATCCGTCCGCCCAACTTAAACCGTGATCCCCCACAACCAGCGCAGGATGCTCCAAAACCGACGCAGTATTCCCTGCAATCAACACGGGATCTCCCCAAACCAACACAGTATCCCCCGTAACCAGAACAGTATCAACCAGAGCCGACGCAGTATCCTCGTGGCAACCGACGGTGCATGATCCTCCGAGCTAAAGGGTCCAGAGTACAGGAACAGGGAGTTGGTGCAGGCACGCGTCCACACTCTGGCTACAGTTTCCGCAATCTTTAGGTTGATAACTGTAATACACTTTTACTACTCTATCCAGCCTCCTGGTACTCCGCCACCGGCAATATTTGTAGATTTGGTATTTCGGCAAAGTGGCACTTTCCCCCGCAGTTTCATCTATACACCAACCCAATCTCAACTCTTCCACCCCGCCAAACCTGCGTAATTGCCTCAGACCCGTGAGGAATGCTGACTGTAGATCACCTGCTGATGGAATATATAAGTTCTATATTAAGGTAGCCTCACATTGCCAACGCGCAGGATGCAGCGTTGAGGCACGGCCCCAGGCAACCAGTCAAAAAGTGTTTGGGCCGTTTGTCTCAGAGTGCACTGATATTCTCAATATGTGGTTCCGAGTTTGAGGTGATACATATGGGTTCTGGAATCTGAGCTGTAAAAGAACGAGCGGGAAAGTCTATGCGCCGAATACGAGCGATTGCTACATGCACCCGTATTTTCGCGCAAAGAAGCACCATATGGGATCTCTCCTATATGGACAACATGCAGCCGCTCTAGGGGGATGTGGATCCCGTAATATTGATCGGTATTTTGGTATAAGGGTGCTTCGTTTCTTTCTGACTTGGTCTAGCTTTTGAGATTCAAGTGAGTTATCTAGCTTTCGGCGTTGGCAAAAAAGGACAAGATAACTCAAATGTACTGCAGAACCAGGTTCTCGGAGCATGATACATCGTATACCCATGAGGGCTGATTCGTTTGTTAGTAAACTTCCATCTTCATCGCAGTTAACTGGGGAGGTTGCCTTGCAAGGTACTCAGAGGATCGTATACGTTAGCTGCCATACGTCAAACACCGTCAACACCTCAACATGAGACTTCTATCCAGGTCCCTTCTTCTCAGCTTCATCTCGGCCTGTTTGTCACAGACTTCCGGAAATACCACGACAACAACGACCGCTCTCGTCCCAAGTGCCCCCTTTACATCAACAGTGATCCCGGTCCCAACGAATGCCTTACGAACCGATCCAAAGAAGCAATCAAAAAACATTCATAACTTTTTCAAAGCCTATGGGTGGTTACGGAAGGACGAAACGATTCCTGATTGGAAGCTCCCGGCTGCTATTCGAAAGATCCAAAGGACTCTTCGAAAACCGGCGACTGGAGCCTTCGACGAGGAGCTGAATGACCTTATAAGTAGGCCGCGGTGTGGAACGGAACAGGCGTACAATGATTCGGATGCAAATGATGAGTTGATTAATCATAAACGATATATGCTCTGGGGTCCGAAGTGGGACCATTCAACGCTTACCTATCGGTTTATCAACTACACGGCGGACCTGGCTGTGAGCCAGCAGCAGTCCATTGTCAGCGCCGCCTTCGCCAAATGGACATCCCTCATTCCGCTCTCCTTCGCTCCTGCCCCGTCCACTGCTTCAAAAGCCGACATTCACATCCGTTTCATGTCAATGGGGCCCTCTGAAAATCAATATGCCTTCACCAACATGGTCGCAGACGGGCTCGCCCTCTCCTCAGGCCTCATCAACATAACTTTCAATGACGACTACAACTGGAGCGACGACCGCCTCTTCAACTTCACCGCAGTGCACGAAATTGGACACGCCCTTGGTCTCAGCCACAGCAAAGTCGAAGACGCCGTCATGTTCGCTTACTTTGTAGGTATCATCAGGGAAATACACCCCGACGACGCCGCAGCAGTACACAGTGCCTATGGTTGGAGGGATCCAAAATGGAGTCGTGTAGACAGCAACACTGCAACCAAAAGCCTCATCCAAGTCTCTTCTCCATCCAAAAAGCCAGCCGTTGTAGACGGAATATACCAACTCCGCTCCACAGGTCAAGTCCTCTATTACAACCCCAGCGGCTCCTGGACTAGCGTTGACAACAATAAAAATACAGTTCAAATCACCGGTGCTAACGGCTACCTCTACAAGCGCCACGCAGACGGGAGCGTCTACAGATATAGCGGTACCGGGTCTGACTGGCAGTGGATTGGAAATGTAAACGACAATATCATCGACATTGTGGCTGCGGCCGACCAGGTCTATGCCCGGCGCAAAGACGGGTGGATTGTGCGCTGGTCTGGTACTGCTCAGCAATGGGTGGCGATACAACAACCCTCGGCACCCTCATCCCTCCAGATCGCCATCACAGACTCAAAAGTCCTATGGGTCTTGCTTTCAAACGGCGACCTCGTGCGTTCCGAATGGCCACACACTGCATCAAGCTGGCAAATCGTCGACAGAAATCCGGCAAATATCGCCATCATCACTGGCGGTGATGACTTTTACAAGTTACAGAGTGATGGGATAGTGGTGTGGTTGGATAAGGTGCAGTATTTTTGGAGCATAATTGAGCAGGCGGGGAGTGTGGCTATCCATGCGGTGGGTGGTTTTTTGTATTCGAGACATGGAGATGGGAGTCTGTGGCGTTATACGGGGACGCCTGGGGTGTGGGAGATGTTGGATGGGAGGGGGGGTTGTGTGGGTGTAGTAGGGGATCGTGCTGGAGCTGTTTTCAAGATGTTGGAGGGAGGGGAGGTTTGGAAAATTGTTTCTTAGTTTGACGTCGGGTTTCTTTTCTCTTGCTGTTTCATGTAGGCTCATTTTTCTTACTTGTGCGGTCTGATGTTTTCATGGGACTGGGGGAGTGGTGTTGATGGTGGGACGGTGTCGACGTTACTACTTTCTGCTTAGCGTCACCGCTCATGCTTAAGCGAGTCCGCTCTCCGCTCTCTGCTGCCCGGTAGCTCCGTCTCCTTCAACATCACTCGTACAAAGATGAACTTATACATACAGACTAAGGGGAGCGATGATTCAGTCCGCGGTCCGCATGAGTGGGTGCTTTCGGGGACGAGCGGTCTCGGATTAGATGTGTAATCCAACCAGTCGATAGTTTCCTATTCTACGTTAGTTGCGGCCAGCTATTGAGCCTGAACTAAAAGAAGATAGAGGACATCAAGCCAATTCAAGCGTTCTGAGAACAATGGCGTACGTATATAAAGAAAGGAAATATCCTGCTTTCTTCAAGTATCAGTCTCAAGCATAACTGTCCTCCTCCCAGCTCCATTTCTACGAAAACGCCCTCCTCAACCTTCAACTCAAGTACCTCAACTCCCTCCTCACAGGTATCATCATGGCCCACCCCAACCGCCTCAACAACAAACGCGTTCTCGTCTTCGGTGGAACCTCAGGTATCGGCTTTGGAATCGCCAATCTCGCCCTCTCCAACGGTGCCACCGTCATCATCTCAGGTTCAACGCAAACCAAGGTCGACGCGAAAGTCAAGGAACTCCAGTCCTTCTATCCTGGTCTCCCTGCTTCTCAGGTCCTCGGCTATGCCGGCGATCTCCTCGACCTTGCGAACATGGATAAGATTGTCAAAGACGTTCTCGACAAGGCGACGGAGAACGGCACGAAGAAATTAGATCACATTGCACATAGTGCCGGTGATGCGCTCAAAGTACCAAAACTAGGAGAATTGACAGTGGAGAATGCATTGGCGGGATTCCAAGTGCGGTTTCTTACTGGCACGATGATTGGAAAGCACCTCGTCTCTGCACCAGGCCACTATATGCCCGTTTCTCCATCATCCAGCGTCACCCTTACCAGTGGCACTAACAGCAAGAAGCCGCTTCCTGGATGGTCACTTGTCGCATCTTGGGGATCTGCAGTTGAAGGTCTTTCCCGCGGCATGGCTGTTGATTTGAAGCCTATCAGGGTGAACGTTGTTGCACCAGGATCTATTGAGACGCCGATGTTCAACCGTTTCCAGAAGGCCGTTGGCGAAGAAGCTGCAGAAAAATTCAAGCAGGAGGGAACTCTCCTGGGCAAGTGGGGAACCATGGAGGATTGTGCTGAGGCATATGCTTGGTGCATGAGGGATTCGTTTGTCACGGGCACGACGGTTGAGTCGAACGGCGGCAGGATGTTGATCGGCTAGTAGGCTATTGTGTGGTAGAAACAAGCGTGTTTCGTTCATTTGGTTAATCTATGGTTCATAGGGTATCTTCATCGTATTGAATGAGTCTTCTTTCCGTGGTGTTGAAAGGCGTGGTCAAATCAATTAATCATCACACATACCTCTTGCGGGAAATGAAACTTTGGAACATAATGAGTCAGCAAATGCCTGGCTTAAAGTACTAGACCCCGTTTCCACTGTAACACAGGATCTATAGAGAATTTTGTCATGCTTATTTTCCGACGTTTTCCTCACTGTAAGACATGCGGTTTAGTTACATCCGGGTTAACTCCGCTAACCACACGTCGCCTAAGCATTGATCTCTCCACGCTTGTAACCAACACATCCTGCCCCACGGCTTCCAATATCAGTATGCAGTCGTTAACCATCCCTGCATCAATTTCGAAACGAAAACGTGCTTGCAACAGCTGCCGTAGCCGCAAGAAGCGCTGCGATGTACGTCATCTCCCTCACCCTTGTACTCTTTGCTAAATCGATCCGAAGGGAGAACACCCAATATGTGACTTTTGTAAGAAATGGGGACTGAGGTGCGAGTATACAGTACCATCCCATCGAGTAGAAGATATCGAAAACTTCCAATACACGTCCACGCTTTTCGGTCGACAACCTTTCTTTCCCTTGGGTCTTACAGACCAAAGCACTTTTCACATATTGCAACCCCCAAACGACGATACCGGCTTCCTAAGCCTAGATAGTCTTGATGCACAAGCTTCAAAAAATGCATATGCATTGCCGGCTACCATAGTCGATTCCTTTCCACCACTACACGTCCCGGACACTGGGGATATCATGGAAGAAGCCGCTCTTCCTACAGGCGAGACTCTTGATCAACTCATCGACATCTTCTTCGAACTACTACCACATCACTTCCCGTTCTTCCACAAGTCTACGCTCCTCAACCAGTTCCGTGCCGGTACTTTACATGCAGAGTCCGATCTCCTTCTCTACGCCATCTGCACGGTTACGGCATCTTTCCATTCGGACCCCGCTGTCAAATCCCGCGAAAATGCATGGTACGACCAAGCGAAGTTTCTCTTCGAGTTCACAGGTCGCGTCCCCGAATCTCCACTGCGGACTATTCAAGCAGCACTCTGCCTGATTTCCCATGCGTACACCAGGGGCGATTTCTCCGTATGTTGGCTATTTGTGGGCAAAGCGTGGAGGCAAGCTGCTTCTGTTGGGATGAACCGAATAGACTCGAGCAACTATACCATCATGGCGCTGAACCGAAAAGACGGGATTGGAGAAAAGCAAGGGTACTATGGACGTTTTGAATGGGCGCCGAAGACAACGATCGAGAAGGAAGAGTGCAGGCGTACGCTTTGGGTGCTATTCATGATGGATCGAAATGAAGGTTGGCCGACCGGCTGGCCGACAGCAGTCGATGAACGACAGTTTAAAATCGACATTCCCACCACAGACACAGCGTTCCAGGCCATCACCGAAGATACAGATCCCAGCACACTCCCAAACGCACCATTCACCCGAAACCTAGATACACTGATTTCCTCAACATCGACGGCGAAAACACCCCTTAACGTTTTCCACTACCTCGTCGTTGCTCACATCCTACTAGGCCGCGTAACGGAACTCATCCACTCCCTCCACGACGCCCCCGACACACCCGAATACGCCCAAGAATGCGAAAACCTCGACACTTCGCTAACGAAACTACGACTCCGGATTCCACGGTCTGCAACCTCGGTTCTAGAGGCCCCACCCGAAGACCGCAACCACGTAATTTGGCTCAACCTCATCCTGAACACAACGGCGATACTACTCCATTACCGCAGCGCCGGGATCACGGACCCAGACAGGGCAGAAGACTTTTTCGCCCGCGCCGTCATCGCAGCTAAGAACACGGCGCAGATCGTCAAGGATGTGGCGAGGATTTCGGTAGATTTGTTGCTCAATGCGCATATTGCTTCTTCAATGTATATCGCAGGCTGTGTTTTGGTGATCCATTGGCGGATCTCAGGCGACCGGAGTTGCAGGGGGTATATAGAGGTGTTTGAGCTTGTTTTTGAGCGCATGAGCGATGTACTCAAGGTTTTGGGGTTGAAGTTCAAGATTGCTTTGAGGAGGGATATGGAGAGGGGGGAGGGTGAGATTTTGAGGCTGAGGGAGGATGGGTTTAAGGGGTTGCTTGCGGATTGTTCGAAGTGGAGGTTTGTTTCTGATGAGGTGGCTAAGTTGGGGGGTGTTATGACTTGAGCTTTCTTTGGGGTGTTGGGGTGGGTTTTGGGAAAAGGCCTGTGGTTATTTGTGGGTGTGGGTGTGGTGTTCTGGGCTTAGATGGAGAAGGCAATTTATACCGCGTTATACATCGTATGTCCAGGGTGCTGAAGAGAGTGGCGGCCGTGACGGCAAAGATACTGTTTGTAAACAGATAGGCTGGAATATCCGCCTTGATTAGCGAAGTGTTGGGATCGTAGCAACCCTTCTTCACCACCCAGACTAGACCGACACAGTGTTGAATTACCATTACCAATACCTACTCAATTCCACCACAACACATAGTGGGGATTTCGAAACTCAGACAAACGAATCGAGGCTCAAAATGACCTAGGAATGGACCTCGTTTGATAACTTGATACCCATAATTTCTCTACGCACGTCATCAATGATGACACGACCACCAAGGACACCGTTATCCAGCTTAAGAAAGCAGAAGCCAGAATCGATATATAGTAATTGGGTTTTGCTTTTCGTCTGTGACTTCAACGGAGTGTTAGTATCCGCTTGCTTGACGTGCTTTTGGCTTGGTGTTTCTGGTCGGAAGTGTGGATGGAGACTTAGTTACTATCTTATATTTAAATGCAGCTACTCATTTTCTTCCATTGCGTAAGAGGTTTCTCGTCTATATTACATAGTCAGACTTGACTTGATATGTTTACAGTAAAGTTTTCGTTTTCTAATCTTCTCCCGATCACTGACGAGGTCAAGTATCGACAGGCCAAGAGAGCAAGAACACCAAAGAATCTGAGATTTCCCAGCGTGCCAAAATCACCCCCATGTTATTCAAAAACCAACTTTTTCAGACCAAAAGCCAGACACAGAAGAAGTCTCCAGCCCAATCCAACTTCATCTTACAAATAATATAATACAAAATCCCTCAACAAAAATCTTACACAAGCCCCCGCTACCAACGCAACTACACCTCACCCCCAGCCTCCACCCGAAGCAAAGACCCCTTCTCCTTCAACCTCCCCAATACCTCCGCAGCAACCACAATAGCCTCATCCGGCACCCCCGCAACCCTAGCAACCTTCAAAGCATGGCTCTGCCGATTAACTCCCTTTCTCAAACGATGTATATAAAAGAACCTGCCATCCTCTTCCTCCATCACATCATTACAATAACATGCCAATTTCTCAAACCCCCTCGTCATGTCCGTCAGCGCGTGGAAATGCGTCGCAAACAACGCCCTAGACTGGTTCACGTGATAGAGATGATGAAGACAGGCATACCCTACCGCAACGCCATCCTCAGGCGTTGTTCCTCGCCCTACTTCATCCATGATGACGAAGGAGCGGGGGGTAGCTTCTTTCAGGATATGTGCTGTTTCCAGCATTTCCACCATGAAGGTGGATTGGTCCTGGTACAAGTTATCGGCCGAGCCGACACGACTGAATACCTTGTCGACCAGGCCGATCTCGGCGTACGAAGCTGGGACGAACGAACCGGTTTGCGCGAGTATGGAAATTAGAGCGTTTTGTCGGAGATAGGTGCTTTTGCCGGCCATGTTTGGACCGGTGATGAGCCAGATGCGTTCGTCGTCGTTGAGGAGACAGTCATTGGGGGCGAATTTGCGGGCTTGCTCCGTGAGTCCGGTTTCGACGACTGGGTGGCGGCCGCCGACGATGTTGTGGGAGGTTCCGGCGTTGAGGATGGGACGGACGAATTGCCTTTCGACTGCGAGGATGGCGAAGGCGCAGGCTACGTCTAGCTCGTCGAGTGCCGCTGCGTTACGTCGGAGCTTCACTAGGTTGCGTACGACGTCTTCGCGGAGATCACCGAGTACTCGCTGCTCTTCATTGCGGATGCGGAATCGGGTCTCGTCGAGTTGGGCTCCTAGACTTGTCCACTCGGGTATTTGGAAAGATTTTGTGGATTTACTGCTGCTCAGACTCTTTGGATAATAAGCAGTGACGCGAGATGTGTCTTTGCCCTTGACGTGTGCAATGTGAGCTAGTGTGGGTGTCCATTTGAGCGCTAAGCTATCAGTGCCCATCTGATTTCGGAGTTGTTGCTCAAGAGTTGTTTTCTCTTCAGACATGGCATCTAGCTTGTCGTGAAGGCGTTTCAGAGTTTTGCTTGCGTTCCTCTTCATTATCCACACATCGTCTCGACCATCAGTAGCGCTTTTGAAGCTTCCTGTGATCAACTGTGGCTTTGGTTGGATGCGTTTTGGCATCTGCTTCAAATCTTCCTCGCCGGCCTCCCTACCCAACACGTCCTGGGCAAGCTCTTCCATGTCAGTAGCTTCCTCCTGTTCGAGGCGGTGGTATTCAGATAGCCCGTCTTCATCAATGGCATCTTGGATTCGTCTGGCTAGTTCCAGAGGTTTATCTACCATAAAGCGTCGTTGTAAAGCCGGTAAACATTGACGGCGTCTTGTCTCACTTGGCTCGTGCTCTGCTTCAATTGGAATGACATGTCTAGACGAAGAGTGTTCTTCCAGTAGCTTCAGTATATCTGCCGTAATGTCAATCGTTTTAGATAATTCCATCAGATCGTCAGCATCACCGCGGCCGACAGTGAACTTTGTGACTAGGCGAAGTGAATCGAAGGTCATCCCAAGTAATACGGTTACGTTTTGTCGAAGTTGTGGATAGTCAATCATTTCCTCTACAAGATCCAATCGGTCATTGATTGTTGACAAGGACATTGATGGTGCAGCTGTTGGAGTCAGTGCTCGCTCAGCAGCCTCGTGGTGGTAATAGGCTTACATAGTCGGTGTGTGAGAAGCCTGGTACCACTCTTCGTGATTGTCCTCTTGAGCGAATGAAGCAAGCTTCCTTCATATGCGCCATCTCGTATTGTACTCCTGATCTCTAGTGCTCGCAAGCTGTTCTTGTCGATACTCATATGTTCTTCGGCCTGATGTCGAACAGGTGCCTGTAGTTGGGTCCTCGAGCCAAGCAGCTGATGCTTGATATAATACAAAAGAGAACCACCAGCCGCTACCTCACCTGGCGTAAAGTGTGCTGTTTCAAAGTCTTCGACTACGTCCTCCAGCATCGGCATCCAATCTGCCAGGGACAAAGGTTGCTGCGATGGCTTCTGAAAGGTAACAATGTGCCCGTCTTCTTGCAGAATAGAAACAATACGAGAATGTTCCTTTTCCTCAAATATACTATCAAGCACGATTTCTCGTGGTTTGATGCGCGCTACCGCTGATGGCAAGGATGCAATGTCTGTACTTTGCGTCAAGAAATCCCCACTGGACAAATCAATCCACGCAAGCCCAACCTCGGTCCTGGGAAGGTTCAGAACCGATGATACGCTAGAGCTGCCCGGGCCGACTTTGACTGCGTTTTCGTTCTCGAGCGCTTCTGGGTTGACATGTATGCTGAGAAGGTAGTTGTTCTCCCAAGGGTCCATGAAATGCTCATCGATCAGGGTCCCGGGCGTGACGATGCGTGATACCTTTCGGGTATATTGAGCATCACCTTTGACTCTCGTCGAAGCATCATTCAAAAACTCATCGTTAATGGCAACATGTTTGTTCAGGTCCTGCACCAAAATCTTCAGGTAGCGGTCGAGTTGATAGACTGGAAAACCGGCCTTACAAGTTAGTCGGGTAAATGAAAAATCAAGGAGTACTGACCATGGAAACTGCAGGTCTCTTGCCGCCTTTCATCGCTTTCCGCTTCGACTTCTTGATGTTCAATAAAGGTGCAAACTCATCGGCATGTTCAAAATACAACTACGTCCATCAGCTCAATCTTTCTAGTCATCATCAAACATACTTCGTAAAACCCACCAACTCTTGTCAGCACCACGCAATGGTTGAATCTGAGCATACTGTTGCGTACTTGCTGTAACAATGGAGGGTATTCAGGCTCATCATTAATAGGAGGTAATGGTGGCCCAGGAAGTGCACCTTGAGGAAAATCATCGAGATCTACGGTGGATTTCCTCTTCGCTCCTCGTATCTGTGTAGCTAAATGCCATAGTGATAGTGGGTGAGTAGGGGATGCGAGGCGTGGTCGTGTCGTAAACAGCGACGCATAGTTGGAGTAAGCTCTATAGTTGGGTGATGACCTCAACACTTTCTGGGTCGTTCTACGAGCTGTCAGCTGCGATGAACTTGACAGCATCATACTCCATTGGTGATCGCAGAAGAATATTCACTGAAGTTTGATGGGAGTCGCGAATTCGACGCGCCCGATCCAGGCACGTGCCAGGCCAGGGGAGCAAGAGATGTACAAAATGCACTTATCCAAAAGTGGTTAGACAGCCTCGGAACGTGGGGTAGATGGGATTGATGAAAGTTGAACCGCCTGAAGCTTTCTTGCACTCTTCTTCAATGCAAAAATGGCACCTCAATTCGAACCCCTCAAAAATGACTTGATATTACGAACAGCTAGAGGTGCAGTATCTTTGCCTTCATTTTGTGATGTATTCTCACCAATTGAACAGGGGAGAAGGTGGAACGCCCGCCCATGTGGGTGATGCGACAAGGTCAGTCATGATTTCTTCAGAGCAAAGCATCAGGCATCTGACCAAGCTACAGCCGGACGATATCTCCCCGAATATCACGAGGCAAAAGGAAAGAATGACTTCTTTGACTGCTGTCGCTCGCCCGAAATCGCATCCACGCTCACTCTCCAACCCATCGAACGGTTTGCGGGACTCATCGATGCCGCCATCATTTTCTCCGATATCCTTGTCATACCTCAGGCAATGGGTATGGAAGTTATAATGGTAGACAAAAAGGGGCCGCACTTCCCTGAGCCGTTACAGACGCCCGAGGACAAGCAGTACCAGGAGATTATGGAGCGGAAAGTGGATGTCAAGGAATCGCTAGACTATGTGTACAAGGCCATCACTCTTACGAGGCAGAAGCTGGCAGGTCGGGTACCGTTGATTGGTTTCTGTGGGGCTCCATGGACACTGTTGTGTTACATGGTTGAAGGCGGAGGCTCCAAGCTGTTCATACAAAGTAAGACGTGGGTGTTCAGGTACGCAAAGGAGAGCAAGGCGCTGTTGCAGAAGATTGCGCAGCTTTGTGTTGAATATTTGGCTCTGCAAGTGCAAGCTGGAGCACAGGTGAGCCTTTCGATTTGTCGCATGATCGACTCTAATCGTGCAGATGCTCCAAGTCTTCGATTCGTGGGCCGGAGAACTCTCTCCCTCCTCGTTCAAGGCCATGGCCCTCCCTTACCTTGAATATATTGCCGACAACGTGCCGAAACGACTGGCTGAGCTCGGCCTCGAGCGCGTTCCCATGACAGTATTTGCCAAGGGAGCATGGTACGCGTTGGAGGACCTGTGCAATACCAGCTACGACACGATCGGCCTGGATTGGCTTTACGATCCGGCGGAAGCGTACAAGATTGCACGCGCAAAGGGAAAAACACTACAGGGTAATGCAGACCCCGGCGTGCTGTACGGCGGGCAAGAGGCCATCACAGCGGTTGTCAAGGAGATGGTCGCTGGTTTCGGGGGAGGCAAGCAAGGCTGGATTGCGAACCTTGGGCACGGTATGTTCTACTCTCTTCCTCTATAGCTATGCTGATTTGTATAGGTATCACGCCGTTTGTGAAGCCAGATGATCTAAAGTTCTTCTTCGAGGAAATTCACAAATATACATCGACATAGCCGACATATTCAATAAAACATGGCCATCCTGTGTGAAGAACTATTTTTCGTCCTCTCCAATGTCTTCGTACCTGATGCGGGTTAACATGCGATGCCGTGATCTGTCTTGGACAGCGTACCAATCTTGGGGGTTGTTTTTGATGAACTTCTGCATCAATTCCTCGCACTCTGCGCTCTTCAATACAACGACTTCAATGCCCTTTTGTTTGAGGTAATCCTCGCCGCCAATGAAGGTCTTGTTCTCGCCTGCCATGGTTAGCATTTATCGAGTCTTTGATGATGTGGGCGTACCGATAACGACGCGCTTGACCTTATACATCACGCAAGCGCCAGTACACATATCGCAGGGACTCAGCGTGGTATACATGGTTGCATCGCGATACACTTTGGCAGGCAACCTGCCGGCATTCTCAAGCACAGATATTTCGGCCTGGCGTACATGTCAAAACCCGAGCCCGTGTCTGGGTGGGCGGGGCGTGGCGTATCTCACATGTAATGTCGGGCTGTCTCTCTGGATTCTCATGTTGTGGCCCTGGCCCAGGATTTTGCCGTCTGAACTAATCAAGCACGCACCGATCGGGACGCCGCCTTCGGAAGCTCCCTTCTTCGCCATTTCGAGGGCGACTTTGAAGCCGGTGTCTGTTTCCATGGTGACTGCGTTTGAGTGAGAGGCACGGGTGTCGCGGAGACTTGATATTGGGGTCAATGAGTACGGCGATACTCGTCTGGACTAGTACTCCGTAGGGTGGGTGGAGATGGACAGGTCTGATGCGATTGGCCCATATGGTGCAATGTTATCAGCTGTTACCTGGTAGGAGGTTTCTTGCCAAGGGAGTACCATGGTGCTGCACTGTCAACAATGGTCTCGAAGTAGGGCTTCCCAGGCATGCCGTTCCTTGTGTGCTTGTGTGCTTGTACGGAGTACGTACATTGAGATTGCGACTGAACCTTGTTTCACTGACAAAGGCACGTGACAAGATGATGATGCATTCAAAGTTTTTCCATTGCCAGGGCATCAGCCACAAGCGATGGTCCGTGCATGGAATCCGACGCCGACGATCTGCATCCACATTGAAGATAGCGAGTTGCGATTCGCTTGGCAGTCTGGACCCTACAGCGAGGGACAACGCCGTATATGTTGCTTTTTCTGCATTTTTGGAAGGCCTGCAGAGGTCAAGGCGGTGTTTGCAGGCTCTCGTGGGTGTCGGTGAGGCAGAACGAGGCGCATGCGGTTGTTTTGCGTGAGCTGTGTGGCTTGTTCAGCGACAGAATCCAAAAGAAAGGTATGGAAGTTTCTCAAATACACCCCCGGCACTAGCGTTATAAGTCTCCAAAGTCTCTACCACCACTCCCGCGCCTTCACACTTTCCCACATTCTCAATCTCCATCATAATCCAGACTCCTGGCCCTGTAAAAACCTTCTCCAGTGTACTCTGTAGAGTTCCCTGCTCTCCCTGTGAAGACAGCAATCGACGGTGAACACCGGTATGCGCTCGCCCACCAAACGCCCTCAGCCTTCTTTCGCCGTCGCAGCGGTTGTCGCGGCGGCAAGAAGTTCCTCTATAAACCTTCCGCCGCTTGCCACAGCCATCGACTAACAATCCCCAGCTTCTGTCTTTTGCTTTCGCGTGGATTCAATCACCCGACGTATATCAAGGTTCCAGCCGCAACCCCCACTACTCACTGCCATCCCGCATATCCGTCATCGCACATTTGCACCCCCCGTATAAGCCTTCTTCACAACCGCCACCATGGTTCGTGAAACGAAGTTCTACGACATCCTAGGAGTGTCGCCGGATGCGTCAGATGCACAGCTCAAGTCTGCATACAAGAAGGGCGCGCTGAAGCACCACCCAGGTACGTTACCTCCCGCGTTCGGCAATGACGCGCTGCTGATCTACTCCGCGTAGACAAGAACGCCCACAACCCCGACGCAGCAGACAAATTCAAAGATCTATCGCACGCCTACGAAGTCCTCTCGGATCCCGACAAGCGCCAAATATACGACCAATATGGTGAGGAGGGGCTCGAGCAGGGCGGCGCTGGAGGAGGTGGTATGGCTGCCGAGGATCTGTTTGCCCAGTTCTTCGGCGGTGGTGGCGGCGGCGGGCCTTTTGGCGGTATGTTCGGCGGTGGAATGCAGGAGCGCGGCCCCAAGAAGGCGCGCACAATCTCGCATGTCCACAAAGTGTCCCTCGAGGACATTTACCGTGGCAAAGTCTCCAAGCTCGCTCTGCAGAAGTCGGTCATCTGTCCCAAGTGCGAGGGTCGCGGTGGCAAGGAGGGTGCCGTCAAAAAATGTGCAGGCTGCGACGGACGGGGCATGAAGCACATGATGAGACAGATGGGCCCCATGATACAGCGCTTCCAAACGGTCTGCCCCGACTGCCAGGGTGAGGGCGAGATTATCCGGGACCGTGACCGATGCAAGCAGTGCAACGGCAAGAAGACTACCATCGAGCGCAAGGTCCTCCACGTTCACGTCGATCGCGGTGTCAAATCCGGTCACCGAATTGAGTTTCGCGGCGAGGGCGACCAGCTGCCTGGAGTCGAGCCTGGGGATGTTGTATTCGAGATTGAGCAAAAACCGCACCCCCGCTTCCAGCGCAAAGAGGACGACCTTTTCTACCAAGCCGAGATCGACCTACTGACGGCACTTGCGGGAGGCCAGATTCACATCGAGCACCTAGACGAGCGGTGGTTGACTGTTGATATCATTCCCGGCGAGTGCATTGCACCTGGTACGCATAGACACATCCTACCTAGGTATCGTTGGCTAACACAAACAGGCGCTGTCAAGGTTATCCGAGAACAAGGTATGCCATCGTTTAGGCACCACGACCATGGAAATCTCTACATTCAGTTCGACGTCAAATTTCCAGAGCGCATTGGCGGGCCCGACGACGGCCCAATGTCCCCTGAGCAAATCCGGGCTCTTGAATCCGTCCTGCCGCCTCGCACAATTCCGGCCTCACTACCACCACCAGACGCAATGACCGAGGACTTCACGCTCGAGGACGTCGATCCAACACGGGAAGCAGGGCGAGCTCGCGGCATGGGTGGCATGGAAGGCGATGACGATGACATGCCTCAGGGTGCCGAGCGTGTACAATGTGCATCGCAGTAAAGAAGATTACAACATCAACAACACCAGCATAGGTATACGGTTCGACGACTTATGACGATATGCATTGGACGAGGGACAACACGACATAAGTAAAGGTGGGGCATAGGCGAGGCACATTGGGGCCAACCAACAGCTTCGAGTGCATCCACTTGAGAAGGGTGTACAAGACAGCCGCGTCTCAATAACACGTGGCTCCGGTCTGCATAAATTTTTCCTCGACAGCATTCTGTCTTTAGCTCTACTTAGACTGGCGGATGGGTCTGCATTCTGTATGTTTGCTTGCTTGCTCGCTTTCCTTGGTCTCCGTGTTCTCGTGGGGACTAGACTAATTCAGTTACCTTTATTCTTCAGTCGTTGTGCTTCGATGGCGTTTTTTCCGCGGGTTTGATTCCCCCTCGCTTTTTTCCAAGTGGGGGGCGCATATGAATGGAGTGGAATGGAGTGGAATGGAGTGAGTGGTGTGGTGGGGTGGGGTGGGGTGGGGTGGGGTGGAGTGGAGTGGAGTGGATTAGAAAGGAAAATGCGATTTACCACTTTTCAATCTTTTCTGGTGGTGTTTCTGGTGTATGGGTGATGATGATGCTATCCTACCTATCCCCTTGCCATAACTCTACCTGCCCGTACATGTTGACTATCGTGCCACAACTACACAAGCGATGATAGAAACCATAGGTTGAAACATGGACGCTTTCCCAAGAAGAGATTCTACACGAATATAGACTCCCTATCTATGCATCAGATGGATGGATTGACATGATGGTATTATAACCCAAACTAGCCTTGGCAACCTGGGAAAGTCGTATCCGTTGGCCGAGTTGGAATATATAAGCTTTTGTTTCCTGACTTGGTAATTGCGACCTTCTTTTTGGGGCGCTATTGAGAATGAATGAATGGGTGGTGTGGTGTGGTTTTATGTGGGGTTCGCTGGTTGTTGGTTGGATGAATGGATAGATGCATAATTATATATATATATGCCTTTATAGTCGAATTGAAGTCGAGCCAAGGAAGGCGTCTTTGAATTGGGTTTTATAGGGGATCGATTCTCTATTGGTCCTTCTTCAAAAAGGGATTCGGGAGGGGGCTGGGGAAGGGAGATGTTGGAGAATATCTAATCCAAACACGAATTCCGCCTTTTTGTAAGTATTACTTGATTTCTATGCTGTGTTGTACTTGGTATACACTTCTGATATTCGAATATGCTTGTGCTTTTGCTTGTGTTTGTGCTTGTGCTTGTGCTTGGCTTTGAGTAAAGTCTCTTGCTATTACCGGGGACAAAGTGCCCGCACCCACGTCCCAATTCAGGTCGTCGATATAGCCACGTTGACTAAGCAAAATCTTCCTTAGCTTAACCTTAGCTTAATAGGCTTACGATTACACCGCCTTAACTTACGCTTGCTTATAGCTACCTTAAACTTAATTATAGTCGCTTATACTTGAATCTAGTTGCCTTAGGCTACTTATGCTGTCGCTTAGTCTCACACTCGTAGTCCTAGTTCTAGGCCCCTTGTTATCTAAGCAGCTACGTAGTATACGATAAGAAAAATATTAAGTTAATATAACCCTATTAAGGGTCCTAGTTTTAGGATCCCCTTTATAGAGTGGCTAGAGGTAATTCACTACTAGTGGCTTACTAGTACAATAGGATAAGGCCCCTTAGGTATAGCTATCTAGATAGGATAATAGTAGTTAGATTATATAGAGGGGTAACAAAAAGAAAGAGTAATTAAAAAAGTAGTACTTTTTAAAATAATATAACTCTATAAGTAATAAAGCTAAAAATATAAAAAATAGTTAGTTATAAAGAG
>JAFISD010000076.1:0-124569 GCA_022560085.1 Helminthosporium solani
ACGTCACATCTACTACAGCCACTAGATGTAGGCTGCTTCTCGCCTCTGAAGCGCGCGTACGGTCACGCGGTAGATCAGCTCGCTCGCCAACATGTCTACTATATCGACAAAGTAGATTTCCTATCTATCTACAAATCAGTTAGGCTCCAAGCTCTAAAGCTAGAGAATATCTAGGCTGGCTTTCGGGCGACAGGGCTTGTCCTATTCAACCTAGAAAGGGTACTCTCGTCGCTAACTATTGTCCAAACACCGTTACTACCACTAACAGCCAGCGCAGTAGAAGGACAGTGGATAGCTGAAACGCCACACACGATAGACCAGCTTTAGCAGTAGGCTTGATATATCCAGGACCTACTTCGTCGCCAGTCACAGAGCCCTACTACTATAGCTATTGGCCAGCTTGTAAAAGGGTGCCAGCTTGCTATGCACTCAGCCACCATCCTTGCAGAGGAGAATACAAAGCTTCAAGTAGCCTGTCAACGCCAACGACGTAAGCAGACGCAGAGGCGACAGTATATTGCCCATAGAGGCGCTCTACAGGCTCAGGAAGGTCAGAGGCTGGCTGCAGAGGCTAATAGGGTAGCTCAGGAGGGTGAGCAGATGGATCAACCAGGGCGCCGTCGAGCACCACCAACCTGCACCAAGTGTCACGTTCAAGGACATAAAAGAACTTAGTGTATAGCTAGATAACGCGAATCTATTTTTACTGTAATTCACTGTGATTCACTGTGATTCACTGTGATATCGTATAAAGAAGGTGGCTATTCTTGGTGGGGTGATCAGGTTACTGATTTGATCAGCTTACTGATTAAACACGTTAACTATCATGCGACGATGGATCGATGATCATACGGTTTATTAAAAGGAACTAATCGTTGGAGCTATGCCGTTAGAGTTTACGAGGAACCGTAGGAGTCATCAATGTAAACGCTGTCAAATCGGACCATATTAATAGACAGGCACGAGTCATACTGAGTAAGGCCCCCCCTCCCCAATCAACAATTTCGATGTACTCCGATTACCCACATCACGCAAAGAACGACAACAAAGCGGGAAGACGCAAAATTCCACCACAATTTCTGTATTATACACAAACTATCTGATGACCTCGACCCAGCCTTCTTCCACCACGTCCAGCAAATTGAACCTTAGAAGCAGGGGGGAGATCTAATCAAGCAATCAAGAGTGGAAATAAGGAGTTTAGTTTACCCAAAACAAATTGTTCTCATAAAGCACTCCTAGCCAACGATACCCTTGTGCCGACTCCAGCGGCAAACAAAGACACCGAGGCTGCTTGTTTTTTTGTGTGTTTTCTGTCATTCTATAGTGGTGTTGCACACTTAGAAAAAACCAGAACATGAGAATGTCGGTCAATGTAAAAAGTATATGAGAATCCATCATTCGTTGGAAGCGGCTGGGGAAAACCAGCTTGATATACATTCTCTGACGCATGGGTTCTAAGGCGGTTGAAGAAAACAAGACGAAAAGGTGGCTAAAGCCACTTACAAAATGATATCATAGTCGCTCAATCGTATGCAGGAAACAAGCAGTATTTACTGCTAGTTGAAGTCAAAACCCATAAGATCGTCTAGCTTAGTGGTAGGTTCCACATAAAGGTTGCTATCGAATTGGCCTCCAAACTGGGTGATCTCGGGGAAAAAATTGGTGTTGGCAAGGCTCAACTCGTTTGGCGTGGGGTTTTGAAAAAGGGTAAAGTCGCCAGTAGGCCGGCTGAAACCCATGTCCATGTCCATGTCCATGTCACCGAAACCCTCGTCAGCAGGCATAGGCGGAGAGAATAGAGTCATGTCGGCCTGTCCACTGGGTGACAAGTGTGGCAAATGACTCGGCGCAGAGGTCATCTGGAACTGAAGAGGGTCAAAGTTGTACCCAGTGCTCATCGCAGGTGTTGGTGGTTGAAAAGCATTATTGAAATTGGTGGCAAGTCCACAATTGCCAAACACATCGTTGTGGTTGATGGTTGTATCCTCGGGGGTCACAGCGTCATCAAATGAAGTTTGCTCGACCGGTGAGTGTCCGGACGAGTATGTGAAGTTTGACCCATCAGTGGTGACAGAGTCTCGACGGAAATCATCCTGCAAGTCTGGAGCCATCATGGCGGGAGTCCCGATTCCGTATGGATACTCAAAGTTGTCCAATATCGGAACTGATGGCGAAGGGATAAAAGGCGTGATTGGTGTGGAGAGCGCAGCAGATTGTGGCGTGCTGAGGAACGGCGTCAGTGGAGTAGGAGGCGCACGGTCACTACCAGAGGCTTGAGCCTTCTTTCGGCCATTGCTCTTCGAGCGAACGTATTCCCAGCCGTGTGCCTTTTCCATGTGCTGCTTGCAGTTTGACTCACGCTTGGAGGCGTATGTGCAAGGTGGGTATAAGCATTTGTACTGTGCAGGTGCTGATGAGTGCTTGTCGTTGACGTGCCTGTCGCGTTCCTTCTCAGTAGGCCAGCCCAATTCAAAGTATTTGCAATTCTGCTCAGTGCACTTCCATGGACGGGAGTGGGTCTTCTCGTGCTTCGTAAGGTCGCATGGACGCTTGAACTCCTTCTTGCAATCACGACAGAGATGCATGACGTCACCTGGCTTTTCAGACTTCCTTCGACGAGCCATTGATCGTGTGGCTTCATCAGAATCCATCTCGTCATCGGAAAGAGCGCGCTTGTTGGAAAATCCTGCATGAGCATCCTCGACACGATCAACAATGGGGAGAACTTTGCGATTCTTCTCACGGACGAGCTCCAAGGGCCGACCGTTGCGGCTTAACCCACCATGGAGCACGATTTTTTCGTCGCTTGAGGTCGTCGTTAGCGGAATTCCGAAGGCGAAAGGTACAGTAGCATACCGGGAGTAATCCATCTCGTTAAGATCTTCTCCGTTCTCCTCTTTGCGTCGGGTTGTAGCCATGATTTGGGCGTAGCGTCGGATCTGTTCGATCAAGTCGAGGAAATAGTTAGACGTGTAAGGGCGGTCGGACGGTAGCTTCTGATCAGATTCGGGAAGGCGTTCAACGGTAACTTGCAGCAATTGGATCGTTCGTTCGCAAAAGAGCCGATACGATTCGGAAGTCGCCGAGAGTTGCTTGAAACCACGAAGAATGCAATAAGTTTTTGCACAATCAGAAAGATAACGGATACCACTTACCGGTGCCAGGAATATCAAGGTCTTTTCAAGGTCGCGGAGGTTGCAAATGTTCTTCTCACCTATACGCCTGGGTACGTCCTTGATCAATGGATGGAAGTCCTTTAGCGACTCTTCCGCAAGAATGGGGTCAACTATCGACTTCCTTATCAAGCTACTGGCGTATTCGCTGAGGGTATGCTTCTCCTCTTGGGCGCCAGCAGCTGAGAAAGAGGAGTTGATGGCGTGCATGTGAGAGTATTCAGACTGAGAGGGAGGAGCGCGGGAGCGGCCTTTATATGGGTCAGAAAGAGCAACGTGGGAGCCGAGCTGCAGGCGGGTCTTACTGTATTTCGAGTCGATACTGGAGCCAAGACCGCTATCAGAAGCGTGGTCATGCGAGGGAAGTTGCTGGGCGACGTCGGAATCAATTTCCATGTGGGTACTCTCAAGTCGAGCGTTGTCTAGCATGAAACGTGGGACTGGAAGTACTTCGCGGTCATTCAAAATGTCGGCGCCGGAAGTTGATGTCGAAGTGGAGTCGGTCATGGCAGTGTCGATGTTGTCCAGGAATCGACTGATGCGCTCAGCACGACTGCCGTTGGCGTCGTGGATAAGTTCCTCAAGACTCTCAGTGCTGGTTGGTGACCGACGAGGCATATAACGTTGGTTCTCCAAGTTGAAGAGGTCGGATGTGACACACTTGGGAGAAGAGAAAGTATTGCCCTTTCGGAGTGACATGCCATGAGTTGACAGAGGCGGGGTCGACGCCTTAATAGGGCGACGACGCGGATGACTCTGGGGCAAAGACATATCGGCTGTGAATGGTCGATCTAGTGTGGAGATACAATCAGCACGCTGTTCCATGCTGCTGCAGGTAAAAGCGCTATGAGTCACCGCACGAGCCCTACTCACAGTTTCGGGTGGACTGAAATCGAGTCACCGAAGAGGAGGCCACCCGTCCAGATCGGGTAGGCTCGCAAGAAAGGATTGATCCGGTTGGCTTGCGGCCAGCTTGACAGTGGCCAGAAAGTAGTGGTATTGTTCAAGATCGCGCCTTCATCCACTCAAGGCCCAAAGTGGTTGAAAAAGCAATGGATTCAATCGATAGATAGGGTGCAAAAGTATCCACGAGGGAGGGGAAAGGGCGTTTGGATTCCTCTCGAGTGGTTGGTGGGGGTCGAGGTATAAGAGGGCGCAGCGGCGCAAGGTCAGATGGGCTGTGGCACGGATCGGGCTTGACGAAGCGGTTAAAGAGCAAAAACCATGTGATGCGGCCTCAGGATACAAGATGGCCGGACAAGGAGGACGGAGAGGAATTGAGGATTAAATTTGGATTTGGGGGGAGGGAGGGGGGGGAGAAGGGAGAAATGCGGTTGACAGTCAGATAGATGTCGTCGCGTCGGGACGTCTTGGCTGTTGCCTGGAGCAAATGACGCTAACGCCCTACTAAGCCTCTCGCCAATAATCCGCAGATGCGCAAGACTATCATTTGCTGCACGAATACTCCGTATACAGCGACAGCCCCTCGCGCAGACTCGCTCAGACGCCGGTTGTTCCTCGCTCGTTCGATCGCCCGCGAGCGCGCTTCTCGCTCACCATGAGTTCCGCCAGTTCGTCACCAACGTTGGGAAGGCCGCCCTCAAAACCACAGCCGAAGGGCGGTCTGGTCCCCCTCCCCGCGGACGTCCAACGACTGCTCGCCATGTCTGTCTGCGACACGTGAGGCTTGACCGGTGAACCCCAGATGGCAGCACTACCAATGTGTACCAACTGCATCCGTAATGTCACCTTCACAACCATGCATGTGGCGCTGGCCCGAGCCCGAGGCTGTGAGCTCATCGACAGCTTCGCCTCCAGCTCGACCATTGTACATAGACGAGCAGTTCAATTGCTCAATTTCTCCACCAACAGGTCCAGCCTGACAGATCGCTGAGCTTCGGCTTCTCCCATGATTTCCCTTACTCGCATCTCTCTTGCTTTTACTCCTCCAAAGGACGGGAAGGACGGCTGTTCGGAAAAGACAGTTGACGTATGCGCTATCTGTCTAGTACTCTGTATGTTGCGTGGCGAGTACAAGTGCTCACCGGTTAGTGCGGGGGCCATTTTGGATTGAACGGACTTCGGCGGGCGGGGCAGCTTTTGGGCCGACTGCCGATCGCCCTGATGATGAAGGTGCACTTTTGAACCAATCCCTCCTCTCCAGCATGATTCCTGTTCGTGGGTGGAAGCTCAACTTGTAGGAAGAGTTTATTATGAGGAGTGTTCGTTCTTATAAGCAATGGATCAAAACTGCATGCTCAACAATGGTTGGATAGCAAGTTTCTGTTCCGTATGATGCCACTCGGGCTTACTGTGAAATGCTTTGTAATTCCCCATGTCCCTACGAAATATCACCAGGAATAAGGGTCCAGAGTGCATCTATTATAGCATCGAGCTAATCCGGTAACGGATAATCTGTGTACTTAGGTAGCTACTAGTATATGGCTCCTTGCTCAGATCACCTGATAAATCTCGTCCTCAATGTACAGGGGTGGACAATATCATGTATCGCCTTCGATATTCATACGAGTGCGTACTAGATAATCCAATACTACCGAGGGACTTGCGTGAGGTCCACCAAAAGCAGTGTTACCGACCCGTATGCCCCCGCGCTGTCACGATGTGGCCTTCCAGACTCCATGTCTGAGCCTAGATCGTCAATCTGTGGGCAAAAAATCGTTGAGACGCTGGAATTGGGTCATTGCAAAGTGCTTTATAACGTCAACAAGTTTGAAACGAAGGGCTTGGAATTCCTACAATTACCAAATGTGCTGCTGCCACTAATATATATATTTCAGCCAGTCAGCCGGCCCATCGACCCTCACCTGGCTATGTTGCCCCAGGGAGGCCATCCCAGGCCTACTACCTAGGTCTCAAGCCGCGACGAGGGGACTGTTTATGCCAACTAAGCCGATCTTCTATACTGTCAGGCTCATCCACAAGTACTACATGACCCTAAACGCCAAAGTAATCACCCCAAAACTCCGAAACAAAGAACGAGGGTATCTCATGACAAATCAACGCCGTGTCGTCAAACCAGCAACAGTTTACCAAATCTGCCTCTAACGGGGACGGCGGGATCTGGCAGCCGTATGGTTATAGTTTTCTTTCGGCGATAAGATGGCTGCCGCCGGTGGCACGGCTTTGCGGCTGGCAGCGCGCGTGCTGCGTGTAGTGGCCGGCTTGGCAGGAGCTGCTGCCGGTGCAGCAGTCTTTGTGCGCTTTTTTGGAACGTCAAGAACGTTCTCTTTTTCACCATCGTCTGATGGACGCTTCCTGCCCCGAGTGCTGGTCGTCACAGCCTTGCCACCAGTCTTGGTAGCAGTTGTCTTAGTAGCAGGCTTAGCAGGAGCTGCTCTTGCCTTGCGAGCAGCCGGTGGTGGCTGGGCAGGGTTGGGCGCGCGAATAGGCACGGGTGCCGGAGCCTGGTGAACTGGTGCCGGAGCTTCTTTCTTCGTAGCAGCCGGTTTGACGGCTTTGGATGTCGATTTGGCGGACGACTTTGCTGGAGCGGGAATCGAGGTGTCGAGGAGATCAACGAGTTTCATGTTTCGTTTGTTGGCTGGGATACGGTTGACGCGTCGTTCCAGGCGCGACCGAAGACTCGCGCATTGAGCCTCGCACATGGCAATGAGCTTCTCCTTGCGCGCTTTGACTGAAACACTGTGAGTGCAGGCGCAATAACTGTGAGGAGCGCTGCTTACGCTCCAGTTGAAGGTTTGCTCTGATCGCGGCTTTTGCCTCTGCTGTATGTGACATCGCGATGTTGTTTGTTTACCGATGCTCGGCACTTCGTAGATGTTTATAGAGGCTGGGAATAGTCCAGAGAGGCGATTGATAGACTCCCAGAGATTTCTGCGACAGTCTGAGGTGTTATGAGTGTTGTAATCGCAGCTTCCTCGATCGTGAAGAACAGTGGGCGTGGTAACAGGAAGTTGCGAGGTGGTGGGGGTTTATGAGGTCGCGCCTGTCGAAGCATAGGCGCCCGTGCAAGCGCCTTGGCTTCAACGCATTTTCACGTGATCAGTGATCGGCCGCTGTGCAGCTCCACACAGCTCCGACCTCCGCGCCGTCTCCCTCCCTCCACATCACAACCGCCGCAGTCCAAGCACCTTTACCACCTCTACTTGATCTCGACACAGTTTCTCCAAGATGGTGTTAGAAGCTTCTATGATCATGTATAGTGCACTAGACACTGCTTTCAATACCCTCAGCTAACCATCGGTAGTGTTGACAACAGCGAAAGCAGCCGCAATGGAGACTACGTGTATGCAAGCTATCTGAGGAGATGAAAAACCTTACTGACGAGGACAGCCCCTCACGATGGGAAGCGCAAGCGGATGCTGTCAACCTAATCTTCTCGGCAAAGACGCAGGCAAACCCAGAATCGTCTGTCGGTCTTATGAGCATGGGAGGCAACACCCCAGAGATCCTCACAACCTTGACCACAGACATCGGCAAGATCCTCGATGGTTTGCACAGGACGAAGATAAGAGGAAGCCTGCATCTCTCGACTGGAATCAACGTTGCTGCGGTACGTTGTTACAAATGGCCATGCCCGCACGCGCAAACTAATCGTCTGTGTAGCTAGCCCTCAAGCACCGACAAAACAAGTCCCAGAGACAGCGAATAATCGTCTTCACCTGCAGCCCGATCGAGGAAGACGAGAAGGAATTAGTTAAGCTGTCGAAGCGTATGAAGAAGAACGGCATCAACGTTGACATCATTGCGTTCGGAGAGCTAGGCGAAGAGACAACTAGGAAGCTTGAGAAGTTTAGCGAAGCCTGTCAGAGTTCTGATGGTTCCTACCTCGCCATCATCCAACCTAGTTCGAATCTTCTTAGCGACTCACTAGTCACTACGCCTATACTCGGCGGCGATGGCAGTTCTGGCGGTGGGGCAGGAGCCAGCGGTTCTGGAGGCGACAGCGGTGACGTCGGGGGCAACGCTTTCGAGTTCGGTGTGGACCCGTCGGTCGACCCGGAGTTGGCATTAGCGCTGCGGATGAGCTTTGAGGAAGAGAAGGCTCGGCAAGAGAAGGAGAAGAAGTCTAAGGAGGACGCCGAGGGCAAAGTTGAGTTGGAGCAGATAGCTGAAGGTGATGAAAAGCAGCCTTTGCTGGACGATCAAGGCCGACCTAGCGGCAGCGGAAGTGGAAGCAAAGACAAGAAGGATGATACAGACAGGATGGACACGGCATAGGAGCTAGGATTTGACAAGCCATGTAGGATCTCCTAAGAGCATTCTGGGCGTTGACGGTGGAACAATGACCGGCGCATCCAATAGTGCATAGCCAGCGGATCACTGGACGCGGCATATGTCTAGAATATTGTATTACAAGACAATGAACAAAGCAGTCAAAAGGTTGCACTTGCTCTCTGATCCAACCATCGTCTAGCTATGCCTGTTCCCCATCTAAGAGCAACCGCAGCTCAACACTCCATTAACCCATCGCCTGTTGAAGTACAAAGGCATTGATTGTACTTGGGCTTTTGCTATACCTGCTTTCCCGCTATGACGGATGCTAATTTCCTCCCCCATGTGAGATCATAGCAGCCCCCTTGGCTCGACGTTGCCTTCATCGCCAGTGGCGTGGTTGTCGTGTTGTTCGTGCTCACGTTATCATGAGTTTTCGCCCTCATCTTCCTCACCCCCTGACCTTCACAAAACCGTCCAGCCCTCTATCGAATTTTTCACATCGTATCGGCATCTCCACTGTATAGAAGGGATTCTTCATGACGAAATCGGCATACAGCTCATATATTTTCTTGATCATTGTATCGATATTCGGCTGTTGAGGTTCTGTAAATAGCAAAAACTTCACACCGGTGAGTGTTTGGAAGCATTGCATGCGGAATTGCGAGGTTTCGAGGACTTCAAGGCCGGTTGTGCGGGCAGCGAAGGGAGTCGGGGCGAGGGTTCCGGAAGGCGTCGGTGGAGCAGCAGGATTGGGGCAGAGCTGTTTGGTGATTTCATGCATTCTGGAAGAGTTAGTATAAGCAGAGTACTGGCGAAGGAGGCGAAAGAGGGGTATCGGTACCCGTGAAATGAGCCGGCGACCATGAGAAGGTCGTTGCTGGAGAGCTTATTCAGGCCTGTGTGGAATTCGCGGTTGTAGATCAGTCCGCCAGACTTGCTGATTATGAAGAGAGCGAAAACGACCCTACGTTCATGAGTGTGCTGGCGCTGATGAAACGAGCGAGCTGCTTCTTACATGGTGGGCGGACAAGCGCAAACGGTGCCGGAGAGAGGATAATAGTCGCGGAGCTGTCAAAACTTGGCGGGTTGCAGTGTGAATTTTCGCCAAGCCGAAGGGCTGATTGTCTTGGTGTGGCGGATGGAGGCTATTTGTGATGGCAATCACAAGAAACAAGCAGTGCAAGAGGTGAGTGATAGAGAGATGCACGTACCACGCGGTTGCGGGAGTTCATAGGTGAGGTGACGGAGCAAGGTGCCAGCGATCTTCATACAAATTTACTAATACTAAAAGAGCTACGGAGTACTGGCCCCTCCAAAGCTGTTACATGACGAGGCTCCATCTGGTGGCTCACTTCCCAGCCGTTGGGACTTATCCGCAGCCTCCTCTTTTCCTTCTGCAGCCAGATACACCTCACGTCGATTTTGTAGTTTTCATCTAGTTACTTGACACTCTCCTCCTCCCAACCCGCTCCACGTGGTTGGCCTCAACCGACCCCGCCGCGAGTCTACGCTCGCACTTTGGGAACTGCGTGCCCCCTTCCTGTTTGCAGTCTTTATCACCACCGCCAACATGGCAAACCAGTCTATTCTGCGTATCACTCGCGTACGTGTCTCCTCTTCGCAACATGAGAAGAGTACGCAATCTGATATATTAATAGGAACTGAGCGAGATTCAGCGTGGCCCGGACCTATCTCTCGCTGTTGCCTGTCGGGATATCGACGTCCGCCACGTACGCGCACTCATTATCGGCCCCCCAGACACACCCTACGAGTTTGGCTTCTTCGAGTTTGCTGTCAAATTCACAAAAGACTACCCCACCAAAGCGCCAGGCGTGAATGCTATCACTACAAACGGAGGACGAACTCGTTTCAATCCAAACATCTATGCGGGTGGCAGGGTATGCCTGTCAATCCTTGGGTACGTCGTATGCAGAAATAACAATTGCCTGTGGACCAGCTGCACAGGGCTTGTCCTGGGGAGGTGACGGCTGTGACTCAATCCGGCTGAGCTAAATGGAGTTCATTGACGAAACGTATGGTTTACATTGCTAATCATGTTACAGCACTTGGAGAGGCGAACGCGGAGAGGAGTGGTCCTCAGCCCAAGGCCTAGAATCAATCCTCATATCTATTCAGAGCCTCATGTCGGCCAACCCGTACGAGAATGAGCCCGGCTTCGAGGACGCAAAGTCGGAGTACGATAAGAAGAACCAGGCTCTATATGTTGACAAGATCCGGCATGAGTGTCTGCGCATCTCCATAATTGAGCGACTGGAGGACTATCTCGGCATCGACCGCGGAAAGTTGCCTGGAGTCACGGTCTACAATGCAGAAGAAGAGTTCCAGTCCAGCGCTGCCGACGCTCCTTTTGAACCCTTCAAAGATCTTTGCAAGCGACGGTTCCTATGGTATTACTCCTCATATATCGCTAGCGTAGACAAGGAGCTACAGAAGCACAAAGATGGAGATCGTTTTGAGAAGATGCCTTTTGAAGGCCCTGGCAACGCTATGGAAGGTACATTTCAGTATTCGTTGTTGAAGAAGCGTCTCGAGGCCATCCATGACCATTTAAATCAAGAAGCGCAAAACTGGGCCTCAGAGGGTATGCTTGCAGTGCAGAAAGAGGCTGGCATTGCCAGCAACCTTCAACGTCAGTTCGAGCAAATTGTGGAAAATTACAAGGGAAACGATGCTGTCGCTCTTAATTTGGAGCTAGTCGATAAAAATCCATTCGTGTGGCGGCTTCTGCTGTTTGGTCGACCAATGACGAACCTCGACGGTGGTACGTGATCACTTTTGGTATGGCGAACATCGGGAGAAACTTCCCGCTAACAACAGCGTAGGCATGTTTGGGGTCATGATCCGTCTCAGCCCTAGATTTCCAGACGTTCTGCCTCGCGTGAAGTTCGAGACGCCCTTGTTCCATCACCGAGTTTCACCTGCAGGCGACCTATGCTACGATGCTTCCAGGAAAGACGATATGAAGTCGCACATTGAAGCCATCATCGAAGCTATCGAGGAAGAATCCCCAGCTTACGATCCTCGAACCCTTGTCAATCCTGAAGCTGCCAGACTATTCTGGGGCACACCCGACGAGAAAAAGATGTACAACCGTCGCCTCAGAAGGTCGGTACAGGACAGCATCGAGTGAGGACTTACGCAATCCAGATACTTCGCAGTGCTAATCCTACCACAGCAACTGCTAGTGGCTTTAAATTCTCAACGGGGTTGAATCCGTCATGAGAGGCATCATTTGACGACTAAACGACTCCCATTAGAAACTTAGAAAGATTGATACCCGGACCCGGGCGCAATGAGGGTCCACACTTATTTGCATGGACATAAGGAGTTGGGGATCGTGGATTTGCATTTTACGAGCATGGCACAGGTCCTGAAAATCGGCATGCATGGCACAGTAGTTCATGAATTAGAGACGATGGAAATAGTATACAAACACCATCACTTTACCATGCTGGTGATGTTGTGCGAGTAATAGTCCAGCACCAATGCCCAGACGGCTCATGTGTACCGCTAGTACGCGGGGGTCCAAGCGCACGCAGTTGACCAACCCCATTCTTTTACGGGATTAAGAATACGCTATTGGTATTATCATTATCATCACACACACATTCTCCTAGCAAGGACCATGTCAGGACCAAAGCCAATTCCTTCATTGGGCAAAGTGGTCGTTGTCGGCGGATGTGGCTTCCTGGGCAGTCACATTGTAAGCCTCATCATCGAACGACACCCAGAATCCCAGATATCAGTTTTCGACCTGCGCACCAATGCAAACCGGAACGCTGACCCCAGAGTCTCATACCATGATGGGGATATCACCGACCTGAGTGGGACACAAGCACTTTTTGCCAAAATCAAACCTGACGTAGTCATCCACACAGCGTCCCCACACTTCAATCTACCGCCTCAGATCCACGACAAAGTCAATGTTACCGGTACCAAAAATCTCCTGAAGGCAGCACAGGATTCGGGGGTCAAAGTGTTCGTGTACACGAGCTCAGCAAGCGTGGTCTTTGGTTCTGAGGTACCGCTTGTGAATGCGGACGAGACATGGCCTTTGGTCGCCGGAGCTGCGCAGCCGGAGTACTACACCACCACGAAGGTAAAGCAGGACTGTACACCTAGGGTGCTATGACCACTAACTGGATGCCTAGGCGTATGCTGAGACAGCAGTCCTCGAAGCCAACAGGACACCTGCGAACTTCCTGACCTGCGCCATCCGTCCAGCCGGCATATTTGGCGAAGGTGACGTCCAAGTTCTTCCCCCCATCGTCGGCGCCTATTGGAAAGGCCAGACCAAATTTCAAATTGGCGACAACGAAAACTTGTTTGACTTCACCTACGTTCGCAATGTCGCCTTCGGGCATCTCCTCGCTGCGCAAGCCCTGCTCCACACACACCGCATCTCCCCTACCGTGCCTCTCGACACTGAGCGCGTAGACGGCGAAGCCTTTTTCATCACCAACGGCCAACCCGTATATTTCTGGGACTTTGCACGAGCAATCTGGCATGCTGCAGGGGATCGCCGACAGTTGAATCAAGTGTGGAAATTGGATAAAGACTTTGCATTTGCCGTGGGGGCAGTGCTGGAAACAATCTTTTGGGTCTTAGGAAAGAAACCAAATATCACGAGGCAACAGGTCAAGTATAGCACTATGCCCAAATATCATAACATTGATAAGGCGAAGAGGAGGCTGGGGTATCGACCACTGGTTGATATGGACGAGGGCATCAAGAGGGGCGTGCAGTACATTTTGGACCAGAAGGAGAGGGAGAATCAGAAGAAGGGGCAGTAGGTGATATAACGGTCAGTATTAGTGACTAGGTATGATGATAAATGGGGGAACTTCTTCAAAGTCGCATCAAATCCGTAGATGTTGTAATGACCATATTCTCAGCTACCGTTGACACATCACTTCGTGCAAACATCTGACCTACAACTGCGCTCCTCAATATCAATACGTCCAGCTTTCGGAAAGCACGTGCTAACTAGCGCGACGCTCGCTGAGTCAGCACATATATGTTAAACCCTCCAACACTATTATAGCTTCTCTGCATCACCACCCCACGACAATGGCTTTAAAATTCTCATCATGTCTGCTCCCACGCTTCCCGCGTCCGCCTACGAGGCCCTTGAACTTCCCGAATCCACCGTGAAGATATTGACAACACCCAAATCCTCCTCGGCCTCCGACATTGCCTCCCCAAACCTGCTTCAGAACGTGCAATCACCGGAACAACATCTCACTCCCGATCAGACGTCGATAGTCCTATACGCTGAACTCTTGCTGCATATAAGGACCGTTACCCTCTTTGCTTCGCTGCGGACCTTACATACGAGGGAGACAAAGGCGAAACTTTCGACCGATGGGCGTGAGATCACAGTGAGCCACGAGAGTGAGGAAGCGAGGATAATATTGCCGATTCAGGTTCAGGGTGGAGGTGATGCTGCGCTCCAGTTGCCCGCGCAGCCACGGAGCAAGGAGTTGACGTTGCGGTTACAGATCGAAGAGAAAGATGGAACTGACATGCTCGGAACACTGCAGTCGGAAGCGAGGAAGATGAATATCGTACTTTGGGATGGCAAAATGCTGCAAGATATGAATGGTGTAGAGATTCGCTGTAAAAGCTGTAAGAGGGAGGTTCTGTCGGAGGGAAAGATAAGAGAGTGGAGGGATCTGCCTAATGAGAACTGGGCTGAAATGATGGATTTCTGGCATTGTCATAAACCAGATGAACACCACCTACACGATTACGCCCATGATGATGTCGTGGCAAAAAAGGGTTATGCTGCTGGGAATCGATTACAAGCTGCGGAAGGGTTGGGCTTCGTCGATCTGGCGACCTTTCTGCTGCAGGAGCAGGATTGTGAAGGCGCCGAGGTAAGTCTCGATGTTTCCTTGCTATCTCCACGCGCACATGTGCCATCGGGAACATGTTAAATGATTGGGCGCTAAGAAGGCGACCTTAGCCTCTTCAATGGCATCGTCGTCGATACAATCCCCCTAGAAAAAGAGGCTCCAGTTTATTAACTTGCAGCGCTGTGCGAATCCTCTTCTTCGTGTCGATGGGCTTGCTGGTGCTGTAGGGGAGCAGTCTGGTCGTTTCAATGCTGTTTTTTTACCTTGACTCTTGGTGATAGCAGAATATGACCCAGGCTACACACCACCCTAGACTATTTCACTTTGACATCGCATTGGTACTTATCAACTAGTGGATGTGCTCACATGTTCCTAGATTTCCTCTGAACAAGACAGTCAAGAGAAATCAATACATTGCAGACATTGCAAACACGTCCTGGGCACACAAGACAGCAGTGCAGATGGCTGGCGTATCTGGAAATGGTGCATCGGCATCTCCCGTCCTTCGTCCTTCGACAGCTCGCCTTCGATTTCGTCTCCATCCACACCAAAATTCATAGCCTACTCAACCCAGAAATGGATATCAGCTCGCCTCCTCCAGCTCATCGAAAATAGCGGCATTCGAAAATTCCACATCCATCCCTCTCGCTCTCCGACCTCATCTCCAACAACCTCCACTCCGTCCCTGTTGCTATGGGTCTTTACCCCGGATCTCTTCTACTCATCATCCATCTTGCCTGATGGGAACAACGGCCCGAAACGTGCTGTCAAGGTGTTTTATCAACATCAGACCTGGTCGCCGCCGCAGCCTGGAGAGGTAGAAAAGGCGGACGTTGAGGATGTGGTGTGGCCTGAGAGTTTGTATGGTGAGTTGAAGGAAGCGTTGGAGGGGAGCGGAAAAGTGTTACCAGCAGGGGCAAGGGGGTTTAAGGAGTGGGCTGTGGGACTACTAGAGAGGTTTGATGTTGGGGATTTGGCATGGGTCAGCGAGACGAGTGAAGGCTCGGTGCTAGAAACATGATATGTTGCTTATCGATGTAGATTGATTGTGATTATGATAGCAAAAGGGTCGTACTCTACAAGATCCAAGGATCTTGAGGTACATATACATGCGACAGTGATGGATGGGAAGATTCCTCTCCTACAGCCATAAATCTGATACCAAGTAGAAATACACGTACGCTTCACGTCTTATGAAGGACACGACATCGCCGGTACTGATACTAGATAGAAAAGAACACTCGTCCGTAAATCCACACCATGGTATCACAATGTCCTTTCCATCGCATCGCATTTCCCTCTTCCCATTGCCCCCACTCCACTTACAGGGCAAGTTCATCCCCACTATCCCCACCATCATCAACATCGCCTATCCAGGCCCTCTTCTTCGGCGTAAACTTCAAGCTCATTCTCTTCCGCTTCTCGGAGGTGCCTGAACCGTTTCTCGCCCAACTCCGTTTCACTTTCTTCAAAAAGGCCGATCGCGCCATTTTTGGCTCGTTCTTCGTGCTTGACGATGGCATGATGGCTGGTTGTGGGGCCGACCGAGGTGTTTGAAATGCGATAGGAGTAGCGAGGAAGTGGAATGGAGGTGACAGAGATTCGCGCTTGATAGTGGGAATGTATGGGGACGAAGGCGGGGCGAGGAGTTCGTCTTCCGCTGTGGTGATGGTGGTGGCGGCGGCGTGTTTGTGGAATTTTTGCTGATGGTTCGAGAGGTTACGGGAAGATTTGAAGGATTTGTTGCAGTTGATGCAGGTATATGTGGCTGTGGGTTTTGAAGGAGTGGATACGTCGACAAGATCAAGATCGTTTTCTGATTCAGAGTCGATTTGGAAGTTGATGGGTCGATGTATTGGTTTGGATCTCTTGGTGGAGGATTGGATGGCTTGTTTTGATGTAGAAGGGGGGTCTTTTTGATCTGTCGTGATCCTTTTGTCCGGTATTGCTGGCACAGTTATGTTGGGCATTAGCATGTCTTCCTCTATGAGAGCAGCTACTTCGATCGAAGGAAGGATATCCTCGTTCTGTTCTGTGGTTTCATCCTCGACGTTTTCGTATTGAAGTAGAGGTAGATCTTCGACAGAATCGGTTGTCCCCGCTAGAGATAGTAAATCGCGCTCGTCATCGTTAAAGTGGTCTCCTGATGCAATTATTGCATCCAGGCCTTCTATGAGAGTCGCTTGCTTTCTTTCTGACTCCTTAGTGTCAGTTTGGCGGATTGAGCTCGGCGTTGGTAAGTGATGTAGTTGATCACAAGGAGATGTTCGTAGCAAGCTGGAGCTTGGGAAACGAATAGGCTGTTCGTAATTAGAAGCTCGGGTCCTGCGTTTCTGCAATTTCCTCTTTGGAGCTTTGGTCGGCGTGCTTTTAATGTGGGCGGTATCATCTAGGCGTTGAATAGACTCCATTTTGCTCGAATCGTTGATTTGTGGGATGGGGATTTCTTCGTTCTGGGTTGGAGGTTGCTTATCTTGCGAAGGTTTGATCAATACACACGTAGCGAAACATCTTTGGTTTCTTTTCGTGGGTCTGACGGGCAAAGGACTTGATGCAAAAGTGGTTGGCGCATCCGAGGTCTCCACTAGAGGTGAAAGTCGCACGGCAGGCTCTGAGATTGGCATGTTCTGTTCACTTTGGGTCGCCATGTGAGCTGGTGCAGGTATTGGTAGAATCGATTGGGGTTGCGCTCCAGGCGTGGCGGTCAGAAGATTTGATATAATGGGTGCTATAGCTTGCTGTACAGCCTGTGTGATCTGTGTCATGAAAGTGTTCTGAGCCAAATGACCGGCGGGCGTCTGAGGGAACTGCATCATCTGCGTCCAGTCTACTACCGGGCTGGACATGGCAGGTATAGAGAGTTCGGCGGGTTCGGCGGGCTCGGCGGGTGCAGAGGGTGCAGTGGGCGCAGTGGGTGTCGGGGGTATGGAGGGTACAGTGCGATTCCGCGGGTTCGGAGACTGTGATGGTGCCAGCTCGTCTCTATCATACCCCCCCTCATCCTCGTCGAATTCTCCCCCTTCTTCTGGCTCGCCTGCGAACAAATCGTCTAGCAGCTGTCCTGTTCTGCGCCCAAGTCTGCGCCGGTATTCCTTATCCAGGCGTCGCATATGGCCCCGATCAACCACAAAATCCCCCGTTCTCATGTCAATCACGTCCGTCATCGCTTCCGGCATAGCTTCATATTTGGCGAAGATGGACTCGAATTTATTCTTGAGCCTGGCCCTGCCCTCCTGTTGCGCAGCAATGTAATCAGTATTTGTCTCGTCCACCTCGACCGATTGCAGAACGCGCAACCGTTTCGCAGGAGGCTCCATGGCGCACAGGTAGGTCGGCGGTCGTCGCGATCGTAAGTAGGTAAAGTTGGAGCATTTAACAGGTGCGTATGGGTAGGTGAATAGAGAAGCATACGGAGGAGAAACAGAGGGTTTGATTAATTACGCGAGAGAGAGGTGGCTGGACATGCACAGTAAACACGTCCTTCACCCTAGTCCTTATCCCTGCCCTGTCTAATCCCTGCTACGGGAGCTCGTGCACCATACAGCCGGTATGCAGCTGATTGAACGACAAACACTCTTTCTCTTGGACGTAGCCTTGCTCTCTTACCTAGATTTTGTGCCATTTTGGTTCCTAGCTTTTTGCTTTCAACCATGGCAAACGACAACAACCCGCCGCTGTATTGCCAAAAGTGTCGCACTCCAATCGACATCGATGCTTCGCTAGACCAGCTCAATCCGGCAGCCTTCAAGCTACTCGCAGGTATGTCTGGACTTGATACTGTGGGATGCATATGGATATGTTCTAACCTTCTGCTACTACAAAGACTCGACAGCTCCATATCAGCAGCAAGCATCCAGACACACGGCCCGTCAGTCACGACCAACATACCCCTCGTCCCGCCATCAAACCTACGACGCCGCCATACAAACCGCCCGGAACCCTACCCTCAAACGCAGCGTGCCCTCTGCACGATATGGACAACAGAATGCCTCAAATCCAGCCATGTCGTTCATCGACGTCCAGATGTCCGAATCTATGCTTTCCCCGCCGTCCCCCGAACGAGTCCGCACCCCCGAACGACAACCACCGATAGAAGAAGCTCCTTTGGCTAGCACAGATATGGCAAGGAGAGCAAGTGTATCCGCTATATCAGGCACAGCTGGAGGGGGGAGTATGTCGGATGGCCTCGAGACGACGAACCGCATGTTCGAGATTCTCTCCGCACGGTCAGATATCGATCACCCCATCTGTGTGGAATGCACCGAGCTCCTTGTCGACGGCTTACAGAAGCGTCTCGCGGTATCCACCCGCGAGCGCGACGCCTACGTAGACTACCTCCGCCGCGCCAATACCGACGTTCCCAGCACCGAAGAAATCAAAGCCGCCGAGTCTGCACTTCAAAAGGCGAAGAGGGCAGAAGCAGCGGGTATCTCTAAACTCGAACAACACGAAGCCGAAAAAGCAGAACTTGATGCCCAGATCGCCGTTCTCGAAGCAGAATCGCGCCAGCTCGATCAAGAAGAAAATGACTTTTGGGAGTCCCGCAACGCCTTCTCGGATACTTTGGCCGGATTCCAGAATGAGCGCGACGCTCTTACTACAAAGCATCTGCACGACCAACAAATACTTACACAACTGCAACGCCGTAGCGTTTACAACGACACGTTCAACATCACCCACGATAGCCACTTCGCCACCATCAACGGTCTACGACTCGGTCGCCTACCTTCGCCATACGTCGACTGGCCCGAGATCAACGCCGCGTGGGGTCAAACATGTCTTTTGCTCGCCACGTTATCTGAACGACTGGGCTATAAGTTCCAGAACTACGAACTTCTGCCGCAAGGCTCGACTTCCATCATCGTGAAGATAGAAGTCAAGGGCGGAAACAGCACAGCCGATGCACGAAACACATCGGCTTCGTCACCGGTGCTGAACCGCCAACGACTCGAACTTTATTCCTCTGGCGACTTCCCCATCAATTTCGGCTTTCTACACCGGAAGTTTGATATCGCCATGGTTGCTTTTCTAGAATGCTTGAGACAGTTGGGTGAGTATGTGGAAAGCCAGGGCTCAAGTGCTGGTGGTGGTATCATGGGCTTGGGTGGAGCGAGTAGTGCAGCGAGTGGTGGAGGCATGAAGTTACCGTACGAGATCAAGAAAGACCGAATCCATGATCAGAGCATCAAGTTGGCGATGAACAAAGAGGAGGCGTGGACCAAGGCTTGCAAGTACACACTCACGTGCTGTAAGTTTCTACTCGCGCATGCGAACAACGTGGAGAGTAATGCGTTGAGGAGAGCGAGGTAGATTACAAGCTGAAGAAGACTTGGGCTAGGATTTAGGAGCGTGCATAGATAGGGGTGTCCACGCATAAGATGCTGCTGCTGTGATGTCATGATACCCTCTTCTGATAGATTTGGTGTTTTGGTCTTAATGCATGGTCTTTTGTAGAAGCATAGACTCGGAGTTGAATGAAATGTACGGAGTAGTGTGCAACCAAGGTTACAAGCCCCACATATAACTCTTTCCATCATATCACACGATATACTGTGGGACGTAGTAGCTTATGGCAGGATGTTGAAGCCAGCACCTTTCACAACACGCAATGCTCGTTTTAGAGTCATTGTTTATTTGATAATGACACACCTTGCTAGCTCGAGCTTCAGCGGCGAGTCTTTCTACTGTGGCAAATACAATAGCGTATCACCGTATGTGTGTGTGTGTGTGTGTGTGTGTATGCTGGCTTTATCCGTGGTCTGGCCTGTTACTCCAAGCTGCACTGCTCGCCTCATTTAATCCCCTTCAGACTCACACGCTCGGCAACGACATGGCCCGCCAGATGTGATCATGAGGACCATGGTCAAAGCGGCTGGGAAAAAGTCACGATGGTCTCCAGCGGTGTTGCAAGGCCGCTACACGAGCTTGCGTGTCATTTACTCCGTACTTCTTCGCCTCGTGACCAGCAGAACAAAAGCTTGGACACGGACGACAACAGCAAAAGAGCCGCCTTCGGCTATGTACGATACAAAGTCTGCTAAGGCGCGAATACCCGTGCGCTATTCGGACTGGCACCCGAGGACACTCGTCGCCGTTGCTCTCCTGTGGTCGGGGAAGTGTTGCCGTCGAGGGAGTGGCTTCGGCGTTTATGATGCTGCTTAATTCTACGGCTGTAACTATACTCCATACATTACTCAACTAGCAGTTGGGAGCTAGCAATGGGCGAAGTCTGGCTAGAGTGTCGGGGACGCCTTTTATGCGGGGTAGCTTATTTCTTAGGTCATGGAAATCCGGGGGTGATGAGGAGGTTGATCCAGCTGGATGCAAATTCAATTGATGTGGTGGTGCCGTTGTCGCACGCTGGATCCGTCGGCCATGATATGCTTGCACGCTTGGTGGGAAGTGTTCGATATAGGATAGCACTGCTATGTCGGTGCAATTATTATTTGAGAGCACCGAAGGGGCGGGATTCCAATAGCGGAGCCCAGTGGATTTCCATGACTATTGTTACCAAATCGCAACGTCGGCTGCAGGAAGAACAGGTGAGGCGTGGTCGCTTGCATGGGACTAAAGTAGTTGCCGCGAGGTGTTGGATAAAAGGATGCATGGTGGACCAGGCAGGGGAGACGTTTCAAAACGTAACAAGATCTAACGTGAGGAGAGAGGTGGAGAGCTCGAGAGATTTATGCACGAGGGGGGGGGACATGTCAGCGAGGCTGCTGGAAGGAAATGATCTGTCGGTTTCGTCACTCCCGTCGCCAGCAGGTTTGCTCTTGTGGCGACTCAATGTAGATATATACCCAAGTAGTCGTATAGTATGCGAAGTATCCAGATGGATATCAACGAGTGTGGGATGAGCTCGAGTTCAGCATGATTGTTCAGAGTTGAAGTCAGTCCAAGGGGGATTGACGTGATTCGAGACTATGCTGTCCGGAAGCAATGGTGCTACTTCGTAATGGGCGAGACCGAAGACGTGAGACGCAATACTCCGTACTGACGATGAATTTCCGACGGCTGACGGGCATGGAGCCGCTTTCTCCGAGTCTCCGCATCACATACCACTCACCCACAGTACTCCGTAGACATGTAACATATCTACTACCAATGGGCAACGGATCGCTGGCATATAATGTGGCTTGATGCCAACATCAACCGCCACTGCTATTCGACGAGTACGGAGTATCAACATACGACGGAGTATGTAGGACACAGATCGAACAGCGGCAAGCAGTGGCAGCGGCAAGCCAACAGGACAAGGCCCCTCTCTCTCTCTCTGGGTCTCTCTGGGAGCAGGCTGACGCTCGCGGTCCCTCTTCTGCAGGAATTGCCCAGTCGCAAGAGGCACAGGCTCAGGAGGTGCCTGGTAGAAATGAATCTGTTACCAAACGATTACCCAATTGCAGCCCATGTGACTGAAGATTTCGTTCTTCAAGTCGACGCTAAGCGGTATTGGGCGTCTTCCCCAGAATCCAGCACTTGGCAGAGTGATGTAAGTCTGCTCCACCACACGAAAGAACGACGACGCTTTTCCATCGTGAAAGCTCACGCGCTCTGCCAACGCCTCCTCCTGCCGCTAAATTCAACACATGTGTCATTAACTCGCCCAGAATGCCCCTAGTCAGTCTCCACTCCGGATCCCGGGTCCAGAGGCCAGCGCGTCTTGGAACCTGTGCCTGCGCAACCTCCAGCCTGTTGACTAACACCATACTACCATTTCTTTGTGTAATTAATAAAATTCTGCGCCCCAAGTGGACGTGCCGTCCCGTATCTATAAGAGGCTCAGGCCGCGTCTCGTCATCAGATGCTGCCTCGCCTACTTGCCTTTTTACTACATACTTCCCATACAGCCCCTCGGCACCCTCCTTGCTCTCTGCAAGTGTAGCCCATATATATCAAACGCCCCTCTCCCTCCCTTCCACTTTCTGCCTCAATCCCTGTGGACACTGATCACACCTACCGCCCATCATTCAATGCACATCAACGAGATCCCGTTTGAAATCCTTTCCACCATCCTAGAGGAAGCGGCCAAAGCCAATGTGCACGATGGCCCCAAGTACACTTTTGGCCTGTCGCAGCCGCCGATGCCCTACCAGAAGGCGACTCTCCAGCGCTATGTGAGGGGCCCAGTACCGCTAGAGATGCTCCGATGGGATGCTACGTCGGCCATGCGCTTGGTGTGTTGGCAGTGGCACGAATGGGCCCTGGAGTATGCCCTCAAAGACGTCTACATTCGGCGATGGAAAGGTGGCGAGGTGAGTGGGCAGACCTGGACTCGGACTTTGAAGCCTGTACTGACGAGCATGCAGCGATGGGCTGAACTCTCACTCCGCCGCGAGAACTATGGACTCTACGAGCTGATTGACAAGCCCACCGGCACCGCCGTCTATCGCGACCCGTTCGCCTCGCTCAAGCACACCGTAATCACCTTTAACGAGTTCCCCGGCCTTGCTGCCAAGATCAAACGGATGTGGTTCCATGGCTTCTATACCGCTGATACCAACCGTCTGGTGTTCGAATCTCTCAAAAACTGCGTAAACCTGACCTCTGTGTCTCTCCCGTGGACTGCGACCCGCCAACTCGATGCACAGGCGTGGCGAAACCTGCTAGTGGGTAGTGGCAAGCCTTTGGAATCGCTCGAACTTCTTGCCGTCGATCCCACGTCACAGCAGGTCGCCGACGAGGCCAATCACATTGACTTGCAGCCGCTGCAGTTTGTAAACTTTGGAATGCTCCGGCGCCTGAAGTTCTTCGGTGACACCACATTTATGCCCATCACCGACAATGACCTGTTCGCCATTGCGCGCACAGCAACACAGCTCCAGGAGTTTCACCTCACTTGTATCTCTACCGTGACCATCGATGGCGTCATGGCCATTGTTAGAGCTTCACGCTCTACGCTACGGGTCCTGGAGCACAGTCCGCGATCACAGGACGGCTTCTGGCACCCTCATCCTGGATCTCCTTCCGATTCTGAACATCTTTGCGAAACCTTGAGGAACTGTCCTCGACTTGAGACTCTTTCTATTTCTCTTCCGTCCGTCTGCGAAGACCTCTTCTCTGATCGAAACGTCAAGTTTCATGGCGACTTGCAGGTGCGGGCACTGCATCTTTGTGGACACGAGCATGGTCGCTCTACCCACGAGGCGACTGATGCTCTCCAGAAGCTCTTACACCAGGCTCGTACCCTTATTGATATCAAAGCCAACAGCGTCGCTCCCCGCGAACTCTACTTTGAGCTCTTCTTCGCCGACTGCATCTTTGAGCCCAGCCTCAGGCTAGTCCATGGCGACTTCTCGGCGGCAGAGGTGGCATCAGAGGATGAGACCTGGTTGGAGACTTTGGGCCCTTCTGGCAAAGGCCCGTTCGGGAGCACTGGATTATACGAGAAAGAGGAGGAAGGCCCTTTCCAGAGTATGGCAGAGGGCGACTTTCTCACCGGCGTTCGACGACGATTCCTATCCATTTCTACCTGAGCGGACGACTAACGATTCACGGCTATAATCTCTTCTCCTATTCTTGTATCATGAGCGCCGACTTGGTTTTACGATTTCTGCATTTACATCAGCAACGGAGCTCGGAGTTGGCATACCTAGGCTACCGCCATCCTAAATTAGTTTTTCGTGTTCATCATTAAAAAGTTTCTGGAACCCTTCCGCATGGCAACGCAGGCAGCAATGATACCTTAAAAAGCATTTCAAAATTAGCATCAGGTTGGCAGGCTGCCGGTTGTAGTTGTGGATGCATTCATAATTGTTAGGATAAGCACTCAATGTAATAAAAAGTCTTTTCACGATTTTCAATATTCTCACCAGGATGTGCCCCACTTGCTTCAATGTTCTTATTTGACCAGACAGGCTTCAGGTACACACCTGTTGCTACATTGGGCGTGGTACTAATACACTGCAGCAAGATTTTGCCTTTGTCACATTTTTAGCTTCGCACAAAAAATTCTTTAAAATTCTTCACCATCACTAACAGATCTACTCCGTACCTCGCAACGGATAATAGCAGCTCACAAAAAGTCGGACGTAAAGCTCAGCACAATAATCACCCCACCAGGAAAAATCAAAACGCTTCTACAGCGTGTCAGCAACATCCCAACTTACAGCTAAAATATCGCTACAACAACTCAACAAGTTTTTTGAAAAATAATAAACATATTATAGCTCGTAAAGCTATAAAGTATATATATAAAGATATATATATATATATATAGATATAACTGCGGAGTATATTATCTCTCTTTATACTACTCCACACTATCAAGGACGAGCCAAGAAGTGCAATGTCTAATTTTCTTCCGTTAGAGGGGGGGGGGGGGGAGGGGCGCGATAGTATCGTAATCATTAGTAATAATAAGAAATTATCTAAACATGTACACAGGTAAGCATTATTGTGCAACTTGGCGGTTCGGAATTCGATTCTCTGCTTCCCGGTTACGTCCTGGCGTCTTTGTATGCATTATCAATGCTAATGTAATCGGCTGAGTGCCGATGACGTTAACTAAAGTGGAGCTTCCGAGTTGCAGCCTTGTCTACTCCGTACGGGACCGTCCTTTTTTTTTTGCCGCACCCGACTTTCTGCTCAATCAGCTCTTTAGGACGAGGGGGGCCGGATGCCACTATTTGCTTGGTGCTATGGTATGCCAGACTTTGTACCCCCGTCGCGATGCAGGGTTGAGCTATTGGGCCAATTGGAGGGTGGGGCAGACACAAGTAGAGTCTGGAAGCTCCCATGTGGTGGGGACCTTCGGGTTAGTATTAAAGGGCTTCAGGTGCCCCTCGATATCGTTGTTGTTGCTGTTCTTCGTCTTCCATATACATTATACATCTTCTATCCGGTAGCTACTCATCATCCTACATTCGTATCCTTGAGAAAGAGAAAGAAAATCCTTCACAATGGCTCCTAAGATCGCTATCGTCTACTACTCCATGTACGGCCACATCAGGCAATTGGTATGTTCTTGAATGGTTTGCTCCCAAGAGGTCTCTCCATTAACCATCATCCCTAGGCCGAAGCCGAGAAGAAGGGTATCGAGGAGGCCGGCGGATCTGCCACACTTTTCCAGTATGTCGCCATTCTCCCCTCCCCCCCACCACATCCCTTCTTACGCCTATATCTTCCATGAACACCGCTGATAAACCCACAGAGTCGAGGAGACTCTCCCAGAAGAGGTCCTTACTAAAATGCATGCACCTCCCAAACCTACCGACATCGAAGTCCTCCGTGACCCCGCCCAGCTTGAATCCTTTGATGCTTTCCTTTTCGGCATCCCAACGCGATACGGCAACTTCCCCGCGCAGTGGAAGGCCTTCTGGGACAAGTCAGGCCAGCAGTGGGCCAAGGGTTCCTTCTGGGGCAAATATGCCGGCATCTTCGTTTCCACTGCGGGTCTAGGTGGAGGTCAGGAGACAACTGCTAGCAACAGTCTTTCAACACTTGTTCACCATGGCATTGTATATGTGCCGTTTGGATATGCGAAGGCGTTTGGACAAATGGCCAGTTTGGACGAAGTCAGGGGTGGATCGGCGTGGGGTGCGGGAACGCTTGCTGGTGCGGATGGAAGCCGACAGCCGAGTAAGTTGGAGTTGGAGATTGCACAGATTCAGGGAAAGACCTTCTTTGAATCCGTGAACAGGGTCAACTTCGCGTGACTCGATGGTCAGAAAGAAGATGTGAAGGCTGAGGGAAATGCGACGACATCCAAGGAGGCGAACGCTGATTCTCCTGGGGTGCCGCAGAAAGAGCATAACGATAAGGAAGGTCCATGCGGGCTGCCTTTCAAGTGCACTATTATGTGATGTGCTCCCTCAAGATAGGAAAATAATGTATGATGTTTATGACCTCAATCTCTTTCATCAATAGCATAAGACAAGTACTCCTCGTGCTGTCAATAAGTGATCTCACTGTTATCCTTGAGGTGCACCTGCCGGCCACCCAGCGGCCTCTTCATTCCAGCTCTTCACTGTATTCCAATCACGATTCTGTTTCGCGCTCATGGTCGGATCATAGCATTCGCAGGTCGGTGAGAAGGAAGCACACTGCTCTCATCAACATCGCCCCGATTGTTTCCTCGACACAGAGACTCCTAGACTCACATTGCCCATCAATCTCGACTCCAAAGCTTTGGCATCACGTTTAATCATCTCAGTGGTATATGTCAGCCCTGTCGCTGATTTGCCGAAACCGGCTTCACGCAGGATCTTGAGCACAGTTGCATCGGTGCGGTCGTTGGGGATAACAGTGTATTTAGCTTTCTCGTTGCGGTAGGCGCGGGAGATTGGGCACGAAGGCGTGTGCGGCATCATTGATTTCGATGCAAAGCAGAGTGGCAGATACCGGTGAGAGGTCAGTTCGGAGTCAGCTGTACAGGTCAGAGGTGGTGTAGAGGCACGAGAGGTTGGGATCGCAGTGGTGGGGTCCCACCCCAACCTTCCCAATCAGGAAAATCAGATAAGATTGTATCTTACCATCGATCGCGGAGGTGAATTGCCTCGTTTCACCCTTGTCCACGCCAATCAACGCGCTTCCGCTCAGAGCCACAGAAAAAGAACGTGCACAGGCAAACTTCCACAATGACGTCTCTTGGAACTGTTTCGCACCTTTAACCTCTTCCCGAGGCCCCAGTCTTCTCATTTCTATCATATTTTTTCTCCCTTTCATCACTTGTTCCCGCTTTTGTCGCTGGAAAAATGCTGCATCAGATCTTCGGCTGTTGGTCGCTTCTGGCGTCAACCTTGATAGCAACTACCCTGCAACACAAGCTAGCTCCCGAACACCAGATCGTCGTCGACGAGAAGTCGAGAATCTCCATGCCAGCCAAACACGAAATCGGCGTTGGCCACTTCAGCGAATGGTCACGGGCAACCAAGAAGAGGTTCTTCATCGACTGGCAGGCGAGTAGGGAGTCGGAATGGACTTTTGTAATGGGGAACGAAGGAGGGGATCTGGACAGCATGGCGAGTGCGTTGACTTGGGCATACCATTTGGAGCATTCAACAATCAATACGTCAAAACCCATCAAGGCCATCGCTCTGTTGCAGACTTCGATGGACGCGTTAGACCTGAGACCAGAGAACTCCGTGGCGTTGGAGAACTCGAAGATGACGAGCGGCCACGAAGATCTTCTTACCATGGACGAGCTACCAGAGGATCCGGAAACGTTGAGCACCAAGCTGAAAGGCATTGTCCTGGTTGATCATGCATCGCCGCTGCGCAAATGGGAGAAGGCAAAGGTTCTGAGTATCTTTGATCACCACGACGACAAGGGCGTCGCACCAGATGCCAAACCACGCGTCTTCGAAAAGACAGCCAGCTGCACCACCATCGTTGCACGCCAGATGGTCGATGAGCTCGAAAAGCTACCAGAGGAATACCACATGCCGCACGAACTTCTGGAACTCATCCTCAGTGCCATTGCCATTGACTCTGGTGGTCTATCGAGCGGCATAGACGCCGACATCTCGACCTCAAAGCGCGTGCTAGACCGAAGCAGATGGTCTGACCGCGACCTCTACGATGCAATGGAAGACTTGGACGACATTCTCAAAGACGCAAAGAAGGATCTTAAACAACTCGGTGTCCGCGACCTGCTGCGTCGCGACTGGAAAGGCGATTTCGTCGATACGCCCTCGCCCCGAACCCCTACTGTTTCCCTCGGCTTCGCCTCCATCCCCTATTCCCTCGATGACCAGATCAAGAAAACTGGGTTTGGCGAACTCTTCCACTGGTTCTCTATCCACGCCGCATGGACAGCTGCCACGGGTGTCGACATCGACATCTGTCTCAACAAGTACAGCATTCGCGATCATGATGGAAAGAAACGCAAAATCAGGGAAATCGTCTTGACTGTGAGAGATGATGTAAGGATCGATGCTGGGCAAGCGGATTCATTGTTCGAGCTAGTGTATGAAGCGCTGGAGAAGGAGAAAGCACTGGGGTTGAAGAAGTGGCATCGGTCGAACGAACTGGCGTCTAGACAGATGGTTTGGACCCATGAGAGTGGGGCGGGAAGAAAGATTATCAGGCCTATTGTTGAAAAGGCAGTCATGGGGTGGGATATGTGATTGGGCTAGCCATTATGTATTCGATCACTACTTTGTCAATGGGAGGAGTCGGTGATGGCCTGGATGCAACAAGATCGGGTCCTGAGGTCGGGGAAGTCTTGTTTCTATTCTACTAGCGGTTTTGGTCTCTACGCCACCATCACCACGATCACCACGATCACCACGCATGCCCCTGTCATGTCTCCGTCCACGCAGTATTTTCACAACCTTGCACATAGAGTTGATACCTTATTCTATTCAACGACAGCTCTGCCCTTTGAAAGATCTCAATCACATTCTACTTTATATGAAGTCGCTATCGCAGTTCTTGACAAGGTTGGTGCTACCATCCACTTTTTCCCTCCCAAGACTGTTGCTGCGAGCACTGGGTTGATGCGGTGGTTGTATCGAGGGAGGTCTACATTGTGAATCTCGTCGAACTAGACATTGAGCACCGGCATATGAACTAAGTAATGGAGTACTACAAGGCCATAGTGACAATCGGTAGCGTGCTTGTCGATCCTACCTTTTGTTGCGACTTATGGAATGCGGATACAATGTCTCGTTTACTTGATGTAGCGACGAAAACGTGATGCCTTCTGCTCGCTCTCTCGAAGGTGGCTCTGTTCGTCTTGTTGAGATGCCATGCAAGGATGAGGGGAGATGACCGATCTTTCACATTTAAATAAGAGACTATTAAAGCTAAGCCTACAAGATCACGAAATGCTCATACAGAAAAATCGACCAGTTCAAACCGAAGAGACAGACCCTTCAAGTATCTGTTGCCAAGACTCCAGACCGAAGAAGTTGGAAACATCTCGCCGGCAGAATACGCTGTTATAAACACGGATCTTTCCGAATGAAAAGTCTTTTTACGCCCTCCCTGTTGTGCTACTCGTGCACACTTGCGGTCATGGGGTATCTTCGTCCATCCTCTCAATACTCCACCTCCATGACACGGCGTCCCTTGTCTTGTCATACGTCTAAAGCGAAGAGAACTCATCACATTCGCTTACAAGGGTCGACCACCAACGAAGTTGCTCCACGACCTAACCTCGCTGGGGATACCCTCCTTCTTGGGCAGCTTCTCGCTCATACATTGGGCAAAGAGAACGGCGGTCTAGTAGTACATTAGTTCTTGCTTCAATTGTCGACCGAATGTAGTAGACTCACCTTAGGCTCCATGAACAACGGTACACCAAAGTCGACCGCGTTTCTCCTCATCACATAGTCCTCATCCACCAACGAGCTGGCCCTGTACTTGGCCAAGTTGAACACACCGCGGATATCGTACTTTTCGAACACCTCGCGAAGAGCCCTCTTGTCAGTCTTCGGAAACTCAATGACCTCCACACTGAGACCCTTAGCGTTCTTCTCAAGGGAATCCTTGACTTCCTGGTTCGCGGCGAAGAACTTGTAGCCAAGAGGCTGTATGTACTTTGTAACCTGAATGAGATAGCCAGATTCGACGTCACCGCCAAAGAGGAGTCCCTCTCCGGGAAGAGGCAAACGGAAGTTCATGGTAGATTGAACAGATGCCCAATAGGCATCAACCAGGTCCTTTCCGAAGCAAGCCATTTCACCTGTAGATGCCATCTCGACGCCCAGGAAGGGATCGGCGCCTGCCAAACGGGTCCAGGAGAATTGCGGTACCTTGGTTGCAACGTATGGACGCTCAACAGCCATCAAATCAACGGGCTCAGGGACGTCACGACCAACAAGAGCCTTCGTGGCCACATCGATGAAGTTGGTTCCAAGGACTTTGCTAACGAATGGGAATGAACGCGAAGCACGAAGGTTGCACTCGATGACTTTGAGGTTGGGCTCCTGACCCTCGACTTCCTCCTTGATGATTTGCATGTTGAAGGGTCCGGTGATGTTCCATGCTTTAGCGACTTTGTCTGCGATCTCCTTGACACGCGTCTGGATGCGGGCATCAAGATTGACAGGAGGGAGCACAAGAGTTGCGTCTCCGGAGTGAACACCAGCGTTCTCAACGTGCTCACTCACAGCGTGCACTAGGACGTTGCCGTTTGAAGCGACGGCATCGCAGTCAATTTCCTGGGCTCCATCGATGTACTGAGTAATGACGACGGGGTGGTCAGGAGACACATTGGCGGCAGCAGTGAGCTTAGCTTGGAGCTCAGACTCGCTGCGAATGACAGTCATGGCAGCGCCAGAGAGCACGTATGAGGGCCGGACAAGGACAGGGTAGCCGACTTTTTGCACAAATTTCTTTGCATCCTCGTAGGAAGTTAGCTCCTTCCAAGCGGGCTGGTCCACACCAATGGAATCTAAAATCGATGAAAATTTGTGACGGTCTTCGGCCTTGTCAATATCAGCAGGGTCAGTACCAAGCACCTTCGCCTTTCCAGACTCTTGGAGTTTGAGAGAAATGTTCTGCGGTAGCTGGCCGCCTACAGAGACTACAACTCCGCTGGCGGTCTCCAACTCGTAGATGTCCATCACACGCTCGTAACTGAGCTCTTCGAAGTACAACTTGTCGGCAACGTCAAAATCGGTGGAGAATGTTTCCGGATTGAACTTTTCAATAAACGTTAGCGTAGCACTGTACATATGAAAAGAAAGAGATATCAGTTTTCCAGTCAATGACAGGAGTGAAAATACAGGCGCAAGGAGCGACAACTGTGACAGCATTGTTGGGACATATGCCAGTATGAACAGCCCTCCTGGCATCAATGTTGGAATCCGCGGTTCTCTTGGTACATATACCAGTGTGGATGGCCCTCGGTATGTTTCTGTTTGAACAAGCAGGCCGTTCTGGTACAGATGTTGGGCTAAATGTCCAGAGAATTTCCGCGAGGGCGTCCAGACCCGGAAGTAATCAAGCAACGAGCTTATGATTTATTGGCAGGTGCACCTATATAGGGAAGGCGCACCCACCCGGAACGTAGGCTCGTCCAGTGAAATATCGTTGGAACATCACGACAAATAAAAGAAGAAAAAGGCAACTTACGTTAATCATAACCGTCTTCTTCCCATGATTTCTGAGCGACATGGTCGCATTGACAGCGCACCAGTCGAACTCGACAGAGCTGCCAATACGATAAACACCGCTTCCGAGAACAATGATACCATGGTCATCGAAGGTGACGTCGTGGGACGAAGCGTTGTAGGTAGTCTGGAAATGTGTGTCAGTAACAACAAGCGGATCACGGAAAATTGCGGTACACAAAAAATTCCATCAAAAAGATCGGGATTTCAAGATGTTCCCCACTCGAGCTGGTCAAAGGAAATTTGTTGCTCACATAAAGATAGTTCGTGTCGGCTGGGAACCTGCGGGTATAGAGTCAGTCACAAGTCTCGAGCTGAATGTGTGCCCAAGGATGACTTACTCAGCGGCCAGAGTATCAATCTTCTTGACCCATGGCCTGATTCCGAAGCTCTTTCTGCGGGCGCGAACTTCGTCCTCGGTGCTGTTGACTGCCTTGGCAATCTGCTTGTCGGAGAAACCGAGCTTCTTGGCCTTCAAGATGACTTCCTTCTTGAGGCCGAAAAGGCTGCCGATTTTCTCAAGCTCGTGTGTGCAGTCAACGATGTTCTGGAGCTTATATAGAAACCATTTGTCAATCTTTGTTAGGTCGTGAATCTTATCCACGGAGTAGCCCTCAGTAAACATAGCATAGCCAACCGCGAGCCATCGGCGGTCAGTGGGGTTCTTCAGCTCCTCGTCAAGACTCTCACCATATTTCTCACCTTCGAAACCCAGAAACTTGGGGTCGACTTGTCGGCATGCTTTCTGAAAGGATTCCTCGAACGTTCGTCCGATAGCCATGACTTCACCGACAGATTTCATGGAGCTGCCAATGTCGCGCTTGACATTCTGGAACTTGCTCAAGTCCCATCGAGGCATCTTTGTAACGACATAGTCTAGACTAGGTTCGAAGTTGGCGGTAGTAGTTTTAGTGACCGCGTTCGGTAGTTCGGGCAGTGTGTGGCCAAGGCCAATTTTTGCCGCAGTGTAGGCCAGAGGATAACCTGTAGCTTTCGAGGCCAAAGCGGAGGAACGAGATAGACGGGCATTAACTTCAATAACCCTGTAGTCCAAGCCATCGGGCTGGAGCGCGTACTGCACGTTGCATTCGCCTACTACACCCAAGTGTCGCACAATCTTGATCGAGGCTGAGCGAAGCATGTGGTACTCCTCATCGCTGAATGTTTGACTAGGAGATACGACAATACTGTCACCGGTGTGTACACCAAGAGGGTCGAAGTTCTCCATGTTACAGACCGTGATGCAGTTGTCGCTCGCGTCGCGAACCACCTCGTACTCTGCCTCCTTCCAACCCTTGAGCGATTTCTCTACGAGGATCTGGGGGGATAAAGTGAGCGACCGAGCAGAAAGATCCCTGAGCTCTTCGGCATTGTTCGCGAACCCAGACCCAAGTCCACCAAGGGCGTAAGCAGCGCGCACAATGATGGGATATCCAACCTTCTCCGCAGCTTCGAGGGCTTCATCAATGGAAGACACGGCGATAGACTTGGCAATGGGTATGTCAATCTCGTCCAAGGCACGCGCGAACAAGTCACGATCCTCGCTGGTCTCGAGGGTCTTGACGCTAGTACCCAGGACCTTGACGCCGTACTTGTCGAAGATGCCCTTCTTGTTCATTTGCACACCCAAGTTCAACGCGGTCTGACCGCCGAAACTGAGGAATATACCGTCTGGTTTCTCTTTCTGAATGACATACTCGACGTATTCGGGAGTCACGGGCAAGTAGTAGACCTCGTCGGCGAGTACGTGGGATGTTTGGATGGTAGCGATATTGGGGTTGACGAGCACAGACTTGACGCCAGCTTCCTTAAGGGCCTTCAGAGCCTGTGTACCTGCAATAGGGGTTAGTATACAACATTGCCATTATATATGGTCTTGAGTCATACCAGAGTAGTCAAACTCTCCCGCCTGGCCGATACTCAATCCACCGCTACCAATAACGAGAACCTTCTTCACATCCACCAAGTTTCGAGCCCCAGCAATTGCGCCGCTATTGAGATAAGCCTGGGCGTTGGGCGCCTCTTGACTCTTGTTCCATCCAGCCGAAACCTTTGTGAAGGCACGCAATTGTCTGTATGCAGCCTGTGACTCACTCGTGGTCTTGAGGGAAACCAGAGGCCTCGAAGCTCGGGAAACGAACGATCGGGAGGAGACAGAGGGGGTTACAGCACGGAATTGGCTTGTAAGAGCTGGTGCGCGGCGTGCTAGACGCCCGCAGAGAGCCATTGCAGGCGGTCAAGTATCCGCTGAAGCTTCGAGCTGTATTGTACGCGCAAAGAACGGCGATTGCGCGTGAGGGGCCCGTCCAAGGTCCGACTGAAGCAATTGAGAACGGCCGAAGCTCGAGCTCAGCAGCACAAAGACTCAACTGCTATATCGTGAAGTTATATGAAGGTTGCGGGGAGTGCTAGCTTGAGCCAAAATTTCTATGTTTTGCGGAGGAGCCAATGATGTCGGCCCGATCGCGCACCCACGATAAGCTTCGAGACGAAGGCGGTCAGGTCAGTCAGGGCAGCTGAGGAACAATGGGCCCTAATTACTCCGTATATTGCAGTATTATAGAAATATATGATATCATGCGATTCAGATCAATTCTCCTGGCAGGAATATAGAGGGTATAGTTCAAAGTCGCTGTTTGCGTTGGATACCCTATGCTGTAGTCAATTGATGTCTGGCAGGAAAGGTGCAGCAACCCATGGCCGATGACCGGTGCTGCCACAGGTTCTTAGGCAGGATCTCCCTGCACGCCAACTCGTAGTGCTGGTATGTCAAGAAGTTAGGCTGGCTAAGTACCTAGCACTCTGCAAAAACGCTCCAAGGTATCTATATAGATACCAAGCGTAATGGTTTGCTTTGAAGAGAATGTTTGGAAGTTTCTTGTATTCTGACATCATCTTGCTGCAAGAGACGCATCTTTTTTATCAAGAATAGACGGTAAACTGTAATCTAACCTTTTGAACATTACAGGCCCATTGCAAATCGGGCAAAGTTGCATATTGAAGACTGACTCTATACGCTGCGCTGCCTGCCTTTGTTCCCGCAGTGTGGTGCCGTAGGAGACTAGAAGATTGTGCAATGCCGTTGTATTGGTATGGAGTATATCACCGCTTTGAATGAATTCCTCGTTTCGACTGCTTGTCTGCCGTTGCATGCCGATTCTTGTACTCTCTCGGACTCTCGGGCTTCTTAGCAGCTTCACCGCGCAACCGTGCCATGATGCCTTGTCCTGCCCACATGCCTACCTTTTGTTGCTTCGCCTTCTCCTCAGCATCGCGGTACTTTTGCTCAAATTCGCCAAATTCGGATCCAGTCTTTGCCTCGTAGACCGTCGCAAACCCCGTCTTTAGCATTTCCAGCCCCACATCTTTCCTGACCAGCCACCTTCGTACGAAGATCTGAGCTACCACTCTGTCGTACTGGTCGCGCCTGAAAATGTATACGCGAACACGTCGCTTGTGGACATATGCGGTAAGCCATTCAAGCGCCTCTTTCGAATACGGTTGTGCGTCGCGGCCCCAGTGTGCTAGCTCTGGAGCATCAATGCCTGCAATTCGTACATGTATCTGAGAATGTGTAAGCAGTGGGCCCACAACAGCGACGCGTTGGTGAAAGACGAACGGTGTTTTTAGACAGCCTGTCTCTCGTCGTTGGTACTCTCTTCCACGGCAACCAGCCCCACCCAGCTAACCTGCCCCCTTCGAGACCTAAGGTCAGTAAAGTCTATCTCGGGAGTATCATTGTACGTCTCCCAAAGTTAGGTCCGTATACGTACCAGGTGTATGGTATAACCTAAAATTATCCGCATCGCCTACGGTTGTAACTTCACCAAACAAGCTTCTCCGGCGAAAATGTTCAGGTTTGATGTGATTGATGCTCGGTATGCGTCGTAAATACGATTTGTACAGCCGCAAAGCTGTGACTGTAGTAGCTGTCAACACAGCGGATGAGGCGATCACCCGCGGGTCGGTAAACGTCGATTGCCAGTCAGTCGTTCTAAGGTCATCTAACCAAGATGAGAGGCTGATCCTTTTCTTGTCACCTTCGTTGCCGGACCAAAGCCATCGCATTGTGGTTCGGCAAAGGTGCCGCGAGAGATTGGGGTGGGTCAGGTTCGGAGGTGAGCTGTTGACTCCGCAAAGACGTGAGTAAGCTTGGGCCTCGGAACTGGGAAGCCAGCACTCTCGAACTATTGGCCCGCGCACTCATCACTCTTCCATGAGCCCATCCGCATTGGATGCTTATTATTGGATCAGGGCAGAAAATGTCGGTTGGGAATATCTGGTCATATAGTGCCAGATGATACAAAGATAGTACGCTCTCACGCTCTTTAGGAATCCTTGCCCCAACTATGTGTCCGTGCAGTGGTCTCAAATCATCCCATTGCTCTCTCCAAACAGTCTCTACTTTTCGATTTTGTGGGGTTTGTAACCAAAGCCATACTAAGGATCCAATGGGGTCCCCAAGGTTCCGTTGCGACCGAGATTACCTTCGCTTCGCCCCTACCTTAGGCTTCCCATGGAATGCTCAAATGCTCCGAGCCTCATGTATTACAATCTCTATATAATTGCTTAGGCGACGCATTATTGGTCTACACAAGAAGTGCAAGCCAATAGATGTACCTCCTAGTAGCGCTCATTTGTGCGTCGTGAACAGTAGACAATCCTGTAGCACCGCGTGCCCTTTTTGCGTGGCCGATATTGTTCCGAGTCTCAAATTGATGCCTCGTAGCAAGAGGGCATCGCAAGTGAAACGCCTACTTGTCGATTTAGCCTTTGTATGAATCCAATAACTGCTGTTGAAAACGACTGCAGAAGACGATCTCGCTTGAGTTTCCGCCAGAGTGATGTACCCACACTCCTACACTCATGATATTAGCACAAATGTAAGGATACCAAACGCGGACAGGGTGGAAAAGCCCTCATTCGCCATTCATGAAACCAAATCGACGCAGCTTCGATGATTACCGCTTCTTTAAGAATCGAATTTGACGGGTGCTTGTCCACCAGAGACAATTGCATATAAGGCGGCGTGCAGTCTGCTCTCGCGGCTGTCTGCAAGGTAAGCGGCAGCGCACCTATCATGGAAGATGGTGAACGGTAAAATCTTCTGCAGCGTAGTGGAGACCAACAACAAGGTCAGTGACCTGGATACCTGTGGCGCGTAGATAGACATGAGGTGGTGGTGTGAGACGTCTCGGAACGTTGGAAGGCCAACGTGACAAGGGTCCAGTGCCTTGACGGATAGCCCAATGAGGCATGGTGGCTAGCGCACTTCGAACTTCTGCGAATCTTGAGGGGCGCTTCAATCTCGACCACACACCCATCAACTTTCAATGAACCAAATACTCCATGCTTTCGGAAACTGAGACTGCGCTATCCTCTTCCTCTCGGCTCACTACTAAACCGGCACGCGATTCATTTCCAGCTTCGGTACTGCCCTAGCCAAGCGCACCAGGTTCATGTCGGCTCCTCAGTTACCATGTATTCATCCCTCGCCACGATAGACGCAAACGAACTCGATGGCAGTCACTACATCTTCGAGAGCACACACGACATTTTACAGATACCTATGTCTCATGACGGTGCGCCTTCAAAAGGACAGACATCTCCTACCGCTCCTATATCAGGACTCAATCATCTGCACTATACCGAATCAACTCCATCGTCCGTGCACTATGGCGAGAATCGCGATATGTCAGAGCTCAGTACAAGTCACATGAGTGGGAGAGATGAGCGTGATGGTTCTGCTTCAAGCGGATATGCGAATGGGAACGACAGCAGTCATACTACTACTTTGTTGCAGTACCCGCGCCTTCTTCCAACATCGAAAACCAACGGGAACCATCAGTCACACTTTATTGAAGTTAATGAATGCGAATCGCGTCCAACATTGAATGGCATGATGTCAACCAGCGAAACAGTCCCTGCGCAATCAAGAACAATAGCAAAAAGCCAGCTCTTGTCGACGCAAGATTCTCGATATTCCACCAGCAGTTCCAAAGCCTCATCGACGCCCGAACTACGGCAGCAGTCACAAGAACCTAACAGCGCGCAACGCTCAAGACTTTCCAGTCCAACGAAAGGAAAATCTGTCGAGATGAAAGCGAACTCATCAATTCCCGCAGCAATATCTTGGGAAGAGTTTGGAAGGCAATGCATATTGGCTGCTGAAAGCTCACGACTAAATCCCTTTGCGCTACATCACGATGAATACAAGCTCTTACGTCATCACGTCACCCACGCTCAGGTCACCGTCTATCTCAACATCAGGAATGCGATCCTGAGATTATGGACACGAAATCCTTTAGTGTATGTGAGCGTAGAAGAAGCGGCGGGCTGCGCCCGAGACAAACGTTACTTTGAGTTAGCCAAAGTTGCACATCTTTGGCTTATGAGAAACGGCTACATTAATTTCGGGTGCGTAGATATCCCGAATACCGCAGTCACAATACCGTATTCCAAGGTCAAACGCGGCGCGACAAGTCGAACAATCATCGTTGTGGGCGCAGGTATGTCAGGCCTGGGGTGTGCACGGCACTTGCAGAGCTTGATCAATCAATTCGGTAGCTCGTGGGTCAACAAGGGAGAACGACCACCCAAAGTCATCATATTAGAAGCTCGGCCTCGTATAGGCGGTAGAGTCTACTCACACCCCTTTCACAACCAAGCCGGTTCCACACTCCCGCCTGGTTATTTGTGTACTGCCGAAATGGGCGCGCAAATCGTGACAGGCTACGAACATGGGAATCCAATGAATGCTATCATTCGTGGTCAGCTTGGCATACCATATCATGGATTACGAGATAACACCATACTTTATGATTATGATGGGACAGTGGTTGAGAGAAGCCAGGACATGCTTGTCGAAAAGTTATACAACGACGTTTTAGAACGTGCCAGCGTGTACCGAAACAAACCCGCGATATTCCGGACCGTGGAAGGCAACCGTAACATGATGCTGTTTGGTCGAGAACCGAGCGATACGGGTGGAGCTACCATTGCCGAATTGGAACAATCGAGTAACCCGCTACCCACGAACGCGACGACCACCGCATCGACCATCGAAGAGAAGCCCTCGACGGGAGTGGAGAAGAGAGCAGGCCGCACATATCAGTTAAGCGCAGGATTCAACCCCAATGTTGCAGTCTCACAGGCGGCGCAGGATATGGGATGGGAAATAAAGGATGGGGCGCCCGACCTACAGATGCTTGACATGGACAGCGCTGCAAAGGCGTCGAAATACCCTACGCTGGGGCGGATTATGGACGAGGGCATCAAAGAATACCAGAAGATCGTTGACTTGAAGCCTCGAGATCTACGGCTTTTGAACTGGCACCATGCCAATCTGGAATATGCAAACGCCGTGAGCGTAAATCAACTGAGCCTTAGCGGATGGGATCAGGATATTGGTAACGAGTTCGAGGGTCAGCATACCGAAATCATAGGAGGTTATCAGCAAGTTCCGCGTGGACTTGCACAGTGCCCAACCCCGCTCGACATTCGATTCAAGAGTGTTCTCAAAACGGTTCGCTACAACACAGAAGAACAAGGAGCTAACAAAGCGATTCAAATCGAGTGTACAAATGGCGAGAAGTTCGAGGCCGATCACGTTGTGCTCACCACACCCCTAGGGGTCCTAAAGTCTGGATCTTTCAACTTCCAGCCTGCATTGCCGGGCTGGAAGCAGGATGTAATCGAGCGCATGGGGTTCGGTCTACTCAACAAGGTTTGTGTACATGATTCTTTATTCTTGACTCTGGCCGACTAAACTTTGACTAGGTGATTTTAGTGTACGAGAAAGCGTTCTGGGAGCCACATCGTGACATGTTCGGCTTGCTAAACGAGGCTGAGCATCAAGCGAGCACAAATCCAGTAGACTATGCTTCACGGCGAGGCCGCTACTACCTGTTCTGGAATTGCATCAAGACCAGCGGCAAGCCTACGCTCATTGCACTCATGGCAGGAGACGCTGCGCATTATGCTGAGACCACGTCGAACGATCAACTCATCAAAGAAGTCACAGATCGTCTAGACCAGATGTTTGCCCCGAATCACGTTCCTTTACCCACAGAAACCATTGTCACACGATGGAACAAGGACCCTTTTGCTCGCGGCAGTTACTCCTATGTAGGTCCACGGACCCAGGCAGGCGATTATGATATCATGGCACGACCACATGGGCCACTTCATTTTGCCGGTGAAGCTACCTGCGGTACTCACCCTGCCACTGTCCATGGAGCGTACTTGTCAGGCTTGCGGGCTGCAGCCGAAGTCGTGGAATCAATGATCGGACCTATCCATGTTCCCGTTCCGCTTATTGAAAAGAAGGTCAAGCTTGAGCATCCGACCAGCTATCCTACATTGGAGGCAAAGCGCAAGACTGAAACCGAAGCTGCCCCAGGGACCAAGAGTGGCGGTCGGATGATGCGCGACGAGGAATATGAGGCATCGATAATTGGGGAGATATTGAGCAAGCTCGGCGAACGCCCGATCAAGCCGGGCCGGGCAGGGGTCAACCCTTTCCTACTGTATACCAAAGATTACTGGTACATTTGCAAGAAGGACTGTGACGACAAACGGAAAGCTGCGACTGGCGATCCAAATGCGAAGGCGTCCAAGACGGAGATTCGTACAGCACTGGGCCTGAAGTGGCGCACAGAAGAGGCCGCGGTCAAACAGCCGTACCTCGATCAGACGCAAAGCGCGAAAGACAACGCTGCAGCCAACGCGGCTGGCTTTCAGGAGAGAGTCGCGGAGTGGGACAAGGAAGCCGCACGCATACGACGTGAGTATATACAGGCCAACCCTCCACCACATGGCGACGAGGATTTGGCGAACAGTCGCACTGCGATTGAGCTAGGCGCGGGCAAGCGGATGCGGCGAACGTAGGGGCACACATTCTTCTTCCTTTTATGTATTCTACTCTGCTTTCCTTGCATACTTTGCGCGGTCCGGCATACGGTAGACGGCATACTCGATGGTGTTGCGGCGGTTTTATCTCTATCCTCCGTGTCTTTTTTTCCGTCCCAGCAATCGGAGAGCCACCAGGGGGTGGACTCCGGTGGATATGTGTTTCTGCACCTTGTCCGATGGGGTGGGTATAAGCAGGCGCATGTATGTATGGATAAAGCGGGGAAATGGGCAGGGCGAATCTAACGTGCATCCTTCGAACGGCGCAGCACAGCTAGTTAGTTACCTGTGATTCCCCGCCCTTTAGATTTCCATACAGTGCAAAGCTGCGTCCGTATCAAATCACAATAGTCAAAACCGTGACGTTGCATCGCCTGGGCACATGCTCATCGCACCACAAGCTAGCAAAGCTGTTCTTGCCAACAACGCCACCATGCTTGTTGGTCTCGGTTCTGGCACAGCGGACAGCGCAGCCGATGAGTGGTGGACAAGATGTAGTCCGGACTCCAGGCGTTCCCAGGCACATCACGTGTTGTGGATGCTCGTCAGGATAGCCGCCGCCCAGCGGCCAACGAGGGAGCGGAAGTGGGAGATGGCGCAGCCGCGAGCGAGAGTGCCACGAGGGGCCCGCATGATTGATTCATGGAGATTGATGGGGATAGGGATATGGATATGGATATGAATAAGGAACATCTATGGCGGTGGTCAAATGATGGGCCTCGTTGAGTGACGAAAGAGACGCGAAACGGGCGGCTGGGTGAAGTCCAACCCACGTCGTCGGTTCGCGTGGCCTTCGCTCCTGCCGATTGGGTGGCGCTAGCGTGTTTCCCGGGCTCGGTGCCTTTCCAAGGGCTCGCATCGATACACCGGCAACCACCTTGCTCGTCCGTCTAAGCATCGCGCGGTGGTGGGCTATTAACGTAAACGTAACCCCAAGCCTGTTCCGTGTGCAGCGCCCTGCTTCCTTCACCTCCCTTTGCACTGACTGATTACCGACCGAACGACTGAGCTCCCCCTCCTCCCTCCTCCCTCCTCCCAATGACCTCCGTCGCAAGCCTACAGCAACCGGGGCGCATCCCTTCGTATTCACCCGCACAATCCAGCTCCGCCTAGAGTGCACCGCTGCCTCCCATCATGACTTCGTTTTTTGGTCGGCTCAAGTCTGGAACGGTCAGTGAAGACCTCGCTCTGCCTATCGCAATGGATGACACTGACAGCGCCGACGACACCGCAGGGCCCGACGACCCCAGCGACTAGCGCCGCGCCTGCGAAGAAGGACCCCAATGCCCCCCAGCTGACACCCCTCGAGAAGCTGCTCGCCGATGCCGGTCCAGTGCGCGGCGACGGCAGCGACAAGTTCTTTGGATTCGAGAATGTAAGGCCCCTCCGACTCCGCGTGCCCAATTCCGATCACTGACAGTCTTGGTTCCGCAGTTTGGAAGCACATGGTAAACGACCCCGCCCAGTCATCATCCATCACCACTTTAGCGAAGACAGCTCACACGCCGCAGTTACTGCAACTCGATAGTGCAATGCCTCTACTACTCGGCTTCGTTCCGAGAGCAACTCATCAACTTCCCCGCCAGATCCCCGCCAGAAGCCCTCGAGCGGCCCGCAGCAAGCCAATTGCCGCACATAAACACGGACCTGCTAAACTCAGGCAATGGACAGAACACCCCCCTCTCGCCGAAAGGCCGCAGTTCCTTCTCGAGCCCCACCCAGCGGAAGCCCATTATGTCACCCGCAGGTCCCCTGCCACCCGTGGCAAACAAGCCCGAAGACAACAAAGACTCGCCCGAGTACAAGAAGAAGCAAGCTTTCGCCGCCGGTCCGGTTCTGAAGATGGATTATGAGAATTCAAAGGCATATGGCATGTCAGAATCGCTATTCAGCGCTCTAAAGGATATTTTCGAGGCCATTATAGCTCACCCATCACACATCGGGGTAGTGAGTCCGTACAAGTTCCTCGAGATCTTGAGGCAGGAGAACGAAATGTTCCGGACGCCAATGCACCAGGATGCTCACGAGTTTTTGAACTTGCTCCTCAACCAGGTGGTAGAGAATGTGGAGTTGTTTTCGAAATCAAGAATACACGAGATTGGCGATGGTGGCATGAGCGGCCCCACTGTAAACTCTGGTGCAGTCGTACCAGACCGAACATCAACGATGACGACCAATACCGGCTGGGTACACGAACTATTCGAGGGCACATTGACGTCTGAAACAAGATGTCTTACGTGCGAGAACACGTCACATCGAGACGAAGCGTTTCTAGATCTATCGGTTGATTTAGAACAGCACTCGTCAGTCACCAGCTGTTTGCGAAAATTCTCAGAAGAAGAAATGCTTTGCGAGCGGAATAAGTTTCATTGTGACAACTGTGGAGGTTTACAAGAGGCGGAGAAGAGAATGAAGATCAAGCGGCTACCGAGAATTCTGGCCTTGCATCTAAAGCGCTTCAAGTACACAGAAGATTTACAACGGTTACAGAAGCTCTTCCACCGCGTAGTGTATCCCTACTATCTTCGACTTTTCAACACAACCGACGACGCCGAAGACCCTGACCGACTCTATGAGCTATACGCGGTTGTTGTACACATAGGAGGTGGACCGTATCATGGCCATTATGTTTCTATCATCAAAACCCAAGACCGAGGCTGGCTGCTGTTCGATGACGAAATGGTAGAGCCAGTTGACAAAGCGTATGTGCGGCGCTTTTTCGGAGGCGAAAACGAGCTTGCTTGCGCATATGTGCTCTTCTACCAAGAGACGACAGAAGAGGCCATGATGAAGGAGCAAGAGGCGGAAGGCCTGGCCGCCGCAAAGCAGACGACCGAAGTTCCCTCCGACCCCATCACAGCGACATTACCAAAGACTAATGGTGCTGCAAACGGGCATCCGTTAAGGAACGCGACGACACCTGTAGCCGAGCAGGATGACCAATTCGCGAATTTAGATCATGCGGCTACGGCTCCGCCCATTCCTACGTCTGAACACACTGCTCTCGAGCACATTGCCACAAGTATACCTATACTAGGTACGCGAAAGTCAAATCTTCAAACCAAAAAGGACAAGGCGGAGAAAGCGAAGGAAGAGAAAGAGCGAAAAGCTCAAGAAAAAGAACTGGAAAGGCAAGCCAAGCACAAACGCAAGGAAATGGAACAACAACGGCGAGATAACTACCGCAAACAAGAGGAAGAACTCCGCCTGGCGCTCGAAGCCTCTCGCAACACTGCCAACGAAGAGAACAAGAGACGAGGTGATACAGAAGGCAGTCCTGAGAATGGCGTAGGTGAAAAGGAAAAAGAAAAAGAAAAAGAAAAAGACAAAGACAAAGAGAAGACGAATGGTTTCGGGAGTATCGGGAGTAAGAGTGGGTTGAGTAGATTCAGGCATACTAGTATGAGTCTGAGGCACAAGCCCAAATTTTGGCCTGGTGGGAAGAAGGACGACGATGGTGAGGGGGATGGGCATGGGCACGGGAACGGTAATGGTAACGGGGACATACCGAGTATGCCTGACACGGACCTGAATGGTATGCATCATAATGGAACACCAGGGGAGAAGGAGAAGGAGAAGAAGAATCGGTTCAGCTTGGGACGGAAGAAGTCAACATTCCATCTTTGAAGGCTAATATTCTGCGTCTTGAGAAGGACCCCTGAGGAAGGATCTTGGGGGCCATCATCATGGGAGTGGTGCTTAGAATTTCTGATAAGACCTTTTTCTCTGGCTAGGTCTGTTAACGAATTCGCTATGTTCGGGTCTTTTTTTTGAGCCGACAAAATGGGGTGGGCGGCGTTTTGCCTGCAGTAGGTTATTCTTCGTTTCCATTTCTTGATGGATCTGCTTGCGTGGCGTGTCGTTTGGGCATAGGCCTTGGGATGCGTAATGCGGCATGTATGTTCGTAGCCGTCAACGAGACATGTAGAAGCTGGGTGAACCGGTAATGGAACATCTATGGACACGTGCCAACGGTTTGGCTACGTTTTCCACAGATCGAGAGAATGACCGTGGCTGACAACTTTGCATTTACTGTGTCAAAGAGGTATCTCCGTGGTTGTGTACTGAGAAACTGGGTTGCCTTGAGCAGCATTTGTATGAGGACCGGGGGTTGTGCTGTTAGATTGTTTTGAAAAGTGAATGGTGTTCTAATTTTAGGATTAGATATGAAAGGGTTACGCCATTCAAACCACCACTATGGAACAAGACAGCTACACCACACCAAAACCAAGCTTTTACGATCACTAGAGCCGAGCATGGTATAATTAGCTCATCTAGAGGATCTTCGCTTCACAGCGCTCAATGTTGTGTCCCTAGCACTCAATACACCTCTCGCAATCTTGCAAGCCTCACACGCGGTAGCGATGCGCTATCATAATACCGCACACAAGTACCTCCAACTTTTGCAGTTCTCCCAGCCCAGTATCCCGTCACTTTATGATAACCTCGCACCGCCAAGTATCCGTGAACGTGTCGTCATCGCAGTCGTGGCATCCTCATCCAAGTACTATGAGGTAGAATATCATCAGGGTGTTGATGAACATGAGCGGTACTACGACTCGGAGTCAGTACCTTGTATGAGTGCAAAGGGAGGTGGCATACTCCTCATTAGTGTTCGCACAGATGATACGAGGTTGATCAAGCGGGCTTTTACACTTGTGTCATCACGTTGGCCGCCGAATCCAGGCTCTGCGGAGGCTGTCCAGCCGACTAGTAGAAAAAGTCAGCCATTTGTTTTTTTTTAAGTTATTCGTTCATGGGATTCGGGACGAGGTTGAGGGAGCGTAGCAGGGTATATCGCGGGGTGCCGAGGGGATTCAGGTCCAGGTGTGGGTTGCGCTGTGGAGGAGGTAGTGTACGTACTTCGAGCAAGGAAACGGTCTTCAGAGAGAATTGCGATAGCGTTTATGAGGAGGACAGATACTGTAGAGAGTGTTAGCTAGCTGCGATACACGCTATATATATATTAATATATCTATATTTTGGAGACATACCGTAGAACAAGCCACCGAGGCCGAAGAAAAACATGGTGGAGAGTAGCACAGAGAGTCAAGGTGGAGGACAGCGTAGGTAGAGTGCAGGACTTTGCGTGGAATTGTGGCGCGGTGTGGTGTTGCCCGGCCGTGAGAACACCTGGTAGTTAGCTCTGCAGTTCGCGATCGTCGAGCGCGGAGTTGGTCACGGGATCCTGTCATCGCCAAGACTGGACTGGCCACTGAACATAGTACGAAGAATGTAATGTGTATGCTATGAGAGGTTTTAATACATTTCTGGAGTTCAATATGCCGTCAACGCTATGAACGAACTGTACCAAGACTGCACTGTCACACTGTGTACCAAGTACGTACTCCATACGCCCTAAAAGCTCTGATCGATCGTGAGACTGGCGGCAGGGGTACAGCTGTTATCGTCCAAGAAAGGCCTTCAGGTGAATCGGGAGATGACCCGTAATCGCAGTGGCTTGGAATAAATACGGCTGGAATCTATACATAGACGAGTACGGATCGTGTCTCCGATCTCCCAGATGTGCATGCGGGCCGACTATCTTACAATACGCAGTAGATACAAGAAACCACAATCCCATTACTGAATGATCGACCGGGGATGTGTCAGGGTCGCGCAACCTCATGTTTCTGTTTTAGAGAACGAGCACATGCCCTCGACTTTCATACGCTATCGAATGCTGCGCTATGGTTCGGTCCCAAGGTCAGCACTGAAGCATTTGCTCGTCTCTCTCATCTCTCCGCATCAACGTCATAAGCCTTCATTGGTCTGGAACATGCGCATACGCAAGTTACGGGTGCCGTAGCGGTGGCCGTCTTGGACTTCTCCTCCTGACACACACCGTTTCTCTCCGTCTCTACCTCTTCGATTATCTCCATCAACCAAGCAGCTGATCATTTCTCTCAATTGTCTCTGTCTTGTCCCACCCGCATATTCGATCGCATGCTGTTCCTGGTTTCGCCTGTCGCCCCGGTACGATCGCGACCAGTCTAGAACGATTGATCGACTGCCTATCACCAGCGAATCCAACAAAATCCGCCTGGTGGTCGCTCGCAGTCGTCAGACTGCTTTCTCCTCTCTCTTCTTTCCCTTTCCTCGGTGCGTGGGCTTGCGAGTGTATTCTGTCGCTTCTGTTTGATGCTCGTGTCCGGTCTTGCTGGAGCGAGGCACATTCTTCAGTCTGCCTGTACTTCGCCAAACTTGCTTATATTTTACTTGCAATTTATTTACATTTCCGACCTTGTAAACGTAGTGGCGTTGGGTGTGGTAATTTGGTGATCAAGATCGGGACAGTGAACGGCGAGACCATGGACAGCAGCTATTTCGCCCTGCGAGACATGAGAGACATGGACCACTCGCCGAATTCAATGCATTGCAGCGATGATGACATGTCCATTGAACTTCCTTCCACGCCGACACTTACAATGGCCGCCTTGACTGCGCTGCAATATCTTCCAATTCCACTTCTCGTGCTATCGTCGCAAAAGACGGTGGTGCTAGCCAATGAAGCAATGGGACGTCTCCTCGGGATTGAGTGGGAATGCACTGCCACGAATGGTGTATCGGTCACGGATACCTTGCGCGGCAAAACCATGGCTGAGCTTGGTGTTGATGTATTGCAGAATGGCTCGCCACTGATGATGCCATGGGAGGTTTGTATATGTGTGTCTAGACCATTAGAGTTCCTGCTGATGAAATGATAGCAACTGCTTGATTCTGTCATTGAAGACTCCTCTACGAATACAGATGGGCATGCGGGTGGTGATGAGGTAGCTTCAGGTGGTACCACACCAACTGCTTCGGTACCCGGGTCTGATTCTTCTACGCCGCTCAAATTACCTCAACTAAACAGTACGAATCTCACTAAAACTGTGGTACGCGATGTCTCTGTCGATGTGATCATATCGCCCTACGATCGCAACACTAGCCACTGTGAACGTGCAAACAAGTCTACAATTTACGAAAACGCCATCCAAGCCACCCTAATCATCTCGCTCTGGAGCATTGAAGATACCCAATACTACACGCTGACTTTCACCAGTGCACATGCTCAGGAGTCGCCGCAAGTCTCACGCCCTTCGAGTCGTTTTGTAACAAGGACCGCAACGAGCTTCAATCTGAGCAAGTCGCTCAGCTCGACAAGTTCTTCATCTGGAACTAAATCTCGACAAGGCTCAAACCCCGCTTCAAAGGTCAACAGTCCTAGCTTCCAGTCAATGGAGTTTCCTCCTCGTGGCCCTCCATCAAAGTCGAAAGGAGACTCATCCATGACCGCTTCCATCTTTCAGAAAGCCTCACAGTTGAAGGACGCTATACTGAACAGTATCAGCTTACCAGCTTATGGTTTGTAGCTCTTGCTTACCTTCAATACAGTATTAGCTGACAATCCTGCAGCTATGTGGAAAGATGAGTCTTTTGGCCTGCCTAATAAGGCTTTGCTACAATTGATGCCAACAGATGGAACTTACACGAGTGGTGACCAGAGGGCATTTCTGAGCCAATATGCCATCTACACGGAGGATTTTTCCCGTAAGTTAGCGGTGGACGAATTTCCGATTATGGAGATTTGTCGGACTGGACAACGCATCGATAGCCGGCGCATAGGTATGCGGCATCCATTGAGCGGTAAACGTATCATCTTTGACGTTTCGGGCGAGGTCATCTCCCACGATGTTACTGGAGAATCCTTGGGTGGCATAGTGATATTTAAAGACGTGACGGAATACACACAGAAGCTTGCTGCCCAGGTTGAAAGAAATGAGCAGCAGTTCGAGTACATTGCCAATTTCATGCCGGTCATGGTTTGGACAACGACACCAAGTGGGGCCCACGATTGGTATTCTCATCGATGGTACGATTACACAGGCCAGACCGTCGAAGAATCTTTGGGAGAGGGCTGGAGAGACGCGTTCCACCCGGAAGATATGCCGGCAACTGAAAAACAATGGCTACACTCACTTGCAACCGGCGACGAGTACACTACCGAATATAGAGCCAAGAGAAAAGACGGTTCATGGCGTTGGTTCCTGGGAAGAGCACTACCATTCTATGACGACGAAGGCAATATACTTAAGTGGTTTGGAACTTGCACGGATATACACGACCTGGTTGAAGCTCGACAAGCAGCACGGCAAACGAAAGCTCAATTGCTCCGCGTGATCGAGCATGCAAAAGTTACGCTTTGGGCGGTCAACCAGAAGAGTGAAATAACACTACTAGAAGGGGAAAGGCCTGGGATTAACTCTGCAGACGCTCTCGGAAAGAACATCTTCGAATATTTTGGCGACATGGAACGGTGGCGGAGGTCAATTGAGGGGATCATGGAAGGCAAAGCGCAAGACGAGATTATAGAAAGGATTGTTGGGGAAGAGCGATACTATCGGACACGAATCGTACCCATGTATGATCGATCAAGAGTAGGAGGTGTGGACGGAGACGCTTTTGTAGATGGGGTAATTGGGGTATCTATGGATGTTACCGAATTACGACAGAGAGAGGTACAGCTGAAAGAGCAAGAGGAGGAGAATCGTAGGTTGCGCGCAAATGCCATTGCAGCGAAGGAAGCAAGCCGGATGAAGAGTCAATTTCTAGCGAACATGTCCCATGAGATACGAACACCGATCGCAGGCGTCATCGGAATGAGCGAATTATTGCTGGATATGAATCTGGACGAGGAACAGAAGGAGTGTGCAGAAAACATACAACGGTCAGCGAACGGGTTACTTACGGTCATCAACGATATCCTGGACCTTTCGAAGGTGGAATCTGGACGTTTGGACGTCGAAGAAGTGCAATTTAGCTTATCAGTTGTGCTACAGGATGTCAACAAGATGATGTCTTTTGCTGCGCAGAGAAGGAATATCGCCTATGAAAGCTCCACACAACCGGAGGTCGAGAAAGATCTCAGGGTCATGGGCGACCCAGGGCGGTTGAGACAGATATTGACCAATTTGTTAACAAATAGCATCAAGTTCACGAGCGAAGGACATGTTGGGTTGAAAGTATCGATCACGCATGAAACAAAAAGTACCGCCACGGTGTGCTTTGTCGTAGAGGACACTGGGATTGGTATCGAGGAAGAAGTTCGCAAGCGCCTTTTCAAGCCCTTCAGCCAAGCAGACTCAAGTACATCCAGGCTGTATGGTGGTACAGGCTTGGGTTTGGCCATCAGTAAAAACCTTGTAGAATTGATGCGCGGTCACATCGACCTGGAATCGAAACTCGGACAGGGCACGACAGCAACCTTCTCGATACCATTCAATCGTGCACCGTATCAAGATGATGCTTCACCACTGGTTGATTTGGCTTCCATCCCGGATCGCCTGCAGTCTGATATTTCCGTCTCGTGTGGAAGCTCTGGTGAACATACACCACCATTGACTCCGAAACAACAGAATGGTTCGATGAGGAGGACTCATGGACGAGGAAACTCTCAGGACGCGCAATTATCTCCAGTCATAAACTCTACCATTCCAGATCACGCGATGAATTTGTCAGAGAACGAGAGAAAGCATATCAATATCCTTGTGGTTGAGGATAAGTGAGTGAACCCCAGGCCATGTCAGGGCCCCCCTTTTCTTGCAGTCAGCCTTGCTAATTACACGCATGCAGCCATATCAATCAACAGATTGCACTCAAGACGATCAAAAAGCTGCATTTTAGTGTCAATGCAGTGTGGAACGGGCAGGAGGTTTTAGACTACCTTGCACAAGACCCATCCCCTACGCACCCCCGCCCCCATATCATCCTCATGGATGTTCAGGTATAGATGATATTATATGGTCGCGTGAAGCGCTAGCTGATAATCGCGTACAGATGCCGATTCGAGACGGTTACAGTGCGACCCATGCGATCAGAACGGAATTCCACAATGCGCCCGACATTAACAATGTCCCCATCATAGCCATGACTGCTTCAGCTATCCAAGGGGACCGAGAAAAGTGTCAGCAGGCGGGAATGGATGTAAGTGTAGCCAGATCCCAGTGTATCTTGTACACATGGCGCGATGTTGAGAGCCATTAGGACTATCTTGCAAAGCCCGTCAAGGGAAAGCTACTGGAGAAGATGCGTGAGTCGCTGTCGACCCGACATTTGAGGCTCAGGTGCTGACATGCGTTGCTAGTGGTGAAATGGGCGATTGAGGGGAGACGGCAAATGGCCAAGCCCATTTCCAGATCCAATGAGGATCACCGAAGCAGCGCACGGGTGAATGCGACGACGGCTCAAAACCTACATGATCTTCCGCAAATCCCTCAATCCCTAGTCGCATCTGAAACGCCGGCGCATCCATCGTTGACGGCTGAACTTGACCGCTTGCACTTCGCGAGCAATACCGCAATAGCCAAATCCTCCGAAACTTCGGGCGACCGTGCCATGAGACGCATTCACGCCGAAGAAATGGCCTCCAGCGTTCGAGATGACAAACTGTTCTCTCTGACAGGACCCAAGATGCACCGCTATGCCGGTCTTGAGTATGAATCGTCACTGCCCCTGACACAAGAGAACATGCAGAGGCACGAAAAGGAGGCAGATCCTGTGGGCAGTCGGCCCCCGCACGAAGACGACGACAAGACGTCGAGTATGTCGATAACCCGAGGTCGGAGCGAGAGCATTGGGCCAAAGTCTCTAGCTGATACCAGGCCTTCGCTATTGGTGAGCGACAGTGAACAGACCGTCATTTACAGGACGTCCAACAACAGATGATGGGTACTAGTGCTGGAGTACGTACCGCACATGAAGAGGATTTACGAAGCTGGGATCTCAACCACCTGCCGTGCATGGTTTTGCGCAGTTGGCAGCATTTCTCACCGCTGCCTGCCCGCCGCTTTTGAACAGCCCCAACTGCTCACCACCAAGGAGATTGTGAAGGTAAACTAGGGCCATGAATCATAGCTCCCACAGCACGCTGTCCTGAATCCGTCGAGCGCTGAGGCTTGTTGCCGTATGTATGTATTTGCTGTTCCGACAAGCTGGTTCAGGCAATAGAAAGGGAGTTGAATGGATGGATGGAGAGTTGAAGTCGGCGACCTTGGGCGCGCCTCATTTTCATTGGCACAGCAGCATAGTTTGGGCCTAGTGCGAGTAGACGACGGGTAACCATCATCCATTCGACAGGCAGCAGGCATTGTGTCCGTAAACTTTCTACGGCGCTCACGCCTCTGCATGCTGCCCGTCTGCAGTGCAGTGCGTGCTGCAAGACGCATATGCTACGCTCCCATTGCAACTATCTATTCCCAGACAGACACACACACATACCCACGTCCTCGACCAACGGAGATTGTGCGTTTTCAACCATTGGTGCGGCCTCTACGCGCCGTGAATACTCAGTTTTCATCCTCTGCCTCATCCGCCTCCTCAACCCTGCGCTGCCAAAATTAAAGACGCGAATTCTGGTCCAAGACCGGCTGCACGGATATCAGGGGAACAGTGGTGGTGGTCGTCACTACGATACTCCGTACTTGGTTTATTACTTGGTTACGGACCGCAAAACCACCACACATACACGCACACACACACACACACACACACACACACAGACCAAATCCGGCAGGATTATTTTTTCCTACGCACTGAATTGCGCCGTGGTCTGTGTGAGATGATTTCCCTAATCGCCGAACGCAGATGGAGTTTTTTTTTTCTCAAAGGAGAAGGGGAAGGGGGAAAAAAAAAGAGGGGATAGGGGGTAGGTAGGTAGGTAGGTAGGTGGTAGGTAAGTAGGTGATGTGTGGAAGTGACCGGAAGAAGACGTTCCTGCGATGCCGAAGGAAATTCTCCTTTTGCCAGAAATGACAAGGTGCGGGTAGATGGATAGATGAATAGATGAGCGAATGGATGGAGTGATCAGTCAGTCAGATAGATAGATATGACAGATAGGGGCCGTGATGGTTAGTTGGTGGTGGTGCTGGTGGGGGTGAAGGAGGGGGGAGGATTCATGTTGGCCGAAGATACTACGGAATAATTAAGATCTACAATATCGCGCCATAGCGTCCGATCACGACAAGGCAATGAGATTCCAGCACAGGCCCAAAGGAGATGCGACAGTATCCGATGCGGTTGTGCAGTCGAAATTCGTCGACGATCATGTTCGAGTCGGTCATGGTCTTGTGAAAGGGTCTTTGTGATTTGCACCCTGCACCACCACGTGGGTTTTGGCACGATTCGGACAGATCAGGAGAGATGTCGAGGCTAGGTGCGGGTTCGAACATGGATGGGAGGGGAGTGGTTGGTGATGAGAGATTGGGGTTGTTGTTGGTGGTGAGTGCTGTTGTGAGTGTGTGCGTGATGCGTGTGATGGATGATGACTCTTGTCGCATTAGGATTAGATGCGACTTCGTGTGTGGTGTTTCCTTTTGCCGACGTTTATGCTCTCTACCATCTCCTGCTTTTTCACACGCTCGGTGATTTGGACTCAAGCTCCACCAAGTGGTGCGATGCTTTGTGACTTTGTGCGTGCTGAGGGTTACTAGCTAAGTATCCAACTACTCCGTATCTAACCATCGATTGTCCGTAGTAGTGTCCGAACCAAGGCCACAGATATAATGTTGGATTTGTTTATTCAAAACATGGCCGTTTATGAACTTGGCATATTTTGTATTTGAGTTTTTCTAACCAATGCCCCATCATGGAACGCGCACGAATGATTACAGCGGCTCTATTCTCGACAGCCGTCATTGCTGGTGAGGGGTTGTGATCAATTGGAACGCTGCGGGAAGCTACGTTTGAGATGTCCAAGAGCCGCGCGTCTGGTACCCACGGTTCCGTACCAGGCACATAACGTGAAGATCAACGTGTTACACCTACAACCACAGATTTCGGAGGCAGATATGCAGTAATTGTGGAGTCGACTACCGGTACTCAACAACCAACCTCATCTGCCCCTCAAAGGCCGCAGCTCGGGAATAAATTAAGAGTTGTACTACAGTAGTGAGGCAGGGGCTGGTTGAGCAAGTTAGGCCGCGTGGTTGATTTGTGCATGGACTCCTGGGACCTCGAGAAAGAGAACGAGAGAGAGAAAGAGAGAGAGAGTAGAGCAGCGACTAAACTGTGTTCATCTGGCAGGTTTGCGATGCAGGGTCCACCACCTTGCGGAGTGCCGGTGACATTCCCTACGAAGCGTGGCGTTTTTCTTCCTTTTTTTTCTCTCTTGAACCAAAGGGGTCGTTCCCTGGTTGACGTCTGAGGAGCCACTAAGGCGATTGAGTCTCGGGGGAGTGGTAGATACGGGTTGGTTGGCTGAAGACACAACGAGCGGGCAAGGGCATAGACAGTATTTCGTACACACACACAGACACACATGTTTTCTCACTGACTGACGTAGACGTCGACGTGGGAGAGTGGGTGTGCTCGAAACGAGATGGCTGCGGGCAACAGGACACAAGCCTTTCAAGCGAAGGAAGAGGTACAGGGGAGGCCGGGAAGAACCATGGCAGCCCTGCATGAGGCAACATGCAGAGAGGCAAAGATATGGAGAGGCGGCCTGACTCTGCGCAAGGCCCGTTGTGGGCTAAAACTTAGCCATTCACGACCGTTGCCAGAAGACTGCGATAGGCGGTGAGAGGTCCACGAGCGTGCATTGCCACTGCGGAGAGACGGAACGCTGGAAACAGATGGTGGGATGCGAGCAGCACATCGGCGGCGGAAACCCGACGAAGCAGCATGCAGCTGTCATTGATGGCTGAAGGACAAGCACACATGGACTTTTTGGAGGTTGGATGCCGATGGGGGGTGTCTTTTTGGGTGTTCGCGGAGAAGGGAGCAAGGGTCGTGGACAATGACGATGGCGCTTGTGATGGAGCAAGTGGGAGGGTCCGGCACAACGGTTCACGCTAACGTAGCGGACTTGGCACGATAGACAGCCAACCAATGGCAGCGGCGCAGCTGGAGGAGTGTGGGTCCGGCCAAGGGCGGCGTCGGCAAGATGACGACATGCACGGCATTCGTGACTTTGCGTCGTGTCAGCTAAGCAGCACAATTCATTCACCACGAAATGCTAGCGCATACGACGAGCATTAGCAAGTCCGTCCAGCGTCATCGCGACAAGCTTCGGCGGGCACAACAACAGACCGGAAGCCTCTCATGGAACTCGCCGTGGCTCGCAGACGATAGGGCCGTCTCGTGACCTGGGTTCGCTGCAATCGACATGTCTGTCTGGCTGTCTGCTGCAACTCAGGGGAGGCTAATTTCCTGACTGCGGTATGTATGTACTAGAGAGTACTCGTCCATGTCACCATGTGTACTCCGTAGATATATAGTAGATATAATTACTAGGGGACGGCACGATGGATTACTATGCAGTTGCGGACCGAATGAAAAAGGCTGCAAACGTGACTCCCTGACCCTGGAGGGAGGATCCCAACCTTTTTCACCCAATGAATGCCATTACTCTGTTTCCTTCACACTCTCTCTTTCTCGCTCTCTGTCTGTCTGTCTCTCTCTCAATCTCTCCATCCCCCCCCATCATCCATCCCCCAGCACCCGTCGTCACCCACCGTCCACGACCGCTCATACCTACATGCATAATATCACATCGGGCACAGCTCATCCTCCAGGTTGTTTCCGTGCTGCTGATTTGCACCGTTTAATCGGGCACGGCCGTCGTTAGCCGTCAGCTGAGCGGCGGAGAATAAAGGTCCAATCTCCCACACTGCAAATTCAAAATGCTGTCCTTGCCAAAGCGGTTAGCGCCTCTGACTTAACGCGGCCTTTGAGCCAGCCAAGCGCCGGAAGCGGCAACGGGTCGGGCAGCGAATTGTCAAGCACCAGCCTTCCCGCCTCCACCGTGCTGTAATTCGACCATGGAGCGTCGTGAGCGTGTCGCGGGCCTCAAAAAAAAACACCAGCGCTATCGTCGGCTGCTGCTGTTCCGCCCTGCTGTCCACGGGTGAGCATCGACGGCGTGCGCCTTTGTCTCTCTGGTGTGCGCGCTGCCGTCTTTGCTGAGCGTGGTGGATGCACACCCTCTATCTACATGGGAGTGTGTACATGGTACACCGTACATCACAAACATGGCTCAGCGACAGCGGCGGCCCTTGTAGCCGCCTCTCCTATTGTGTGATGGCTGTCCACCACCACTACCTCCCTCCACTGCATACATACCACATACCACTACCACCACTACCACCACCACCATCACCACCGTCGTGTTAAAGCAGCCTCCAGCATGCCCCCTTAGCGGCTTGGAATTACCACGGTGGGCTTAAGGGCACGCAGGCTGCCAGGCCCCTCACGGCCCTCCCTAACCCTCCCCTGCACGTTGCCTGTCCGGGGTTCTAGCGGTGGTGGCTACACTGGAGCCAACCTGCTCTCTCCTCTGGCCTTGGCTGCCAGCCTATGATGAATGTGCTGTGAGGCATAACGACGTAGACCAAGCAACCGAATTTATCAATCAGCGCTCCCCAATTGTTGTCCGCTGATCAACTGTCACTGCCTCGCAAAACTCGCTCAATCCCAAGCCAAACGCATCTACTATACTGCTTCGTCGCTATCAGTCAATCGATTCCTCTTCCATCGACGCTTTGTATATACCCCATTGTCCATCTTTTCTTCTTTGTTGCTGGCGCCCGTTGTACCAGCCAGTCAGCATTACTACCGTCCCAGAACCACCTCCCATCTTCACCGCACCCACAACGCAGCCGTAGCAACGCCGATCTGCCCCTGCGCCTGCTCACGTCTGCTTTCTCCACACTCTGCGCTGCACTCACTTGAAACGCTCGAGCACCTGCCACTCCGTCATCTGCGACCGCAGGGCCCGGAAACTCAATCTTTCTGGTCCACTGCCACGGCACCTACCAGGAGCTGTCCTGCGATCGGCAACCCGAAGAGTTTATCATTACTCCTCCAGGACAGCCTTTAGACGGGTGTCCCCAGTGTCAGACTCGAATTCAAAAGGTCCGCAGATCCCACACTGCGTGCCCAAGTGATCGCCTGTCCCCACGTTTCTCGACCCTCGAACCGTCGTGTTTCAGCTTTTTTGGACTCTTGTGAGCTTCGTGCCTCCACACCAAAGCCCACGTCTTCTGTTTGTTTGTACCTCCTCCAGCTCTGTTCGTTGTTGATAAGGGAGCCACACCCCTCCCCCCGTACCCTCTTTCTTCCTACCAATATGGCAATGGCCGTCGACAATCGCCAGCAGTCCCAAATCAACGGGATGAGCTACGATCCGCTGCGTTACCCACACCCGCACTTCACAAACCCGTGGGTGTCGGCGCCTGGTGCATCACAGCAGATGTACCAAACCTCCATCGCACCCAACGTATCGACTGGCCTCGAAAGTCACTCGACGTCGCAGCCCCAGTCCATACAACGCCCAACCAGCATCGCCATTCCCTACCATGGCCTCCCGGTGACAGCCCCGTCTCTAGGATCAGGTATTACTCTCCCGGATGGTACATTCGCAACAGACAACTTACTAGATGTGTCGCAAGATCTTTTGTCGAGAAGTTACACTGGTGGATATGGCTCCTCTGCCTCACCAAATACAAATACGTATGCACCCACTTCGGCTCCTTATTCTCAGGTGGAATATGGCACAAGCGAACGAAGCCCTTTTGCATACCAGCAGGACTCTTCCCGTCGTTCCTCCCAGCCGTCAGTACCCACACTGCCGTTCGTTGATAATGCCATGGACACGCTTCGTCAACGACAGAGTTCATTAGTTGACTTTGATAGAATGTCGCAACCTCAGCGAAACAGTTTCAGTGACGCTCTCGACGCCAGCCGGGGCATGGTTTCCCTCAGCCAGTCTGACATCACACCGAGAAACATCTATGGCACCCAAGGCTCCAGTCGCAGCTCGACCGACTCGTACGGCTTCCCCTCCGCTCACTCGACGCACTCTTCGATATCGTCTGCCAGCTACAACGGTGGCAACTACTATGGAGGTGAAGGCTCCGTTACCGACTACAGCTCCGCGTCGGAATCCGTGGATCTTACCCACTCGCGAACGCTACCCCGACCTAGCGCTCTCATGGGAGCGAATATCCCGCCACCGTCTTCGATGATGGGCTCCTTCAGCTCAAAAGTTGCATCGAGCTCTCAGAAGAAGCACAAATGCAAGATCTGCGATAAGCGATTCACCCGCCCAAGCTCATTACAGACCCACATGTATAGCCATACCGGAGAGAAGCGTGAGTGCTGTTGTGTGATTGTGGATGAGCTCTCTCTAACGTAACTGTAGCATTTGCCTGCGAAGTTGAAGGTTGTGGCCGTCATTTCTCTGTCGTGTCGAATCTGCGACGACACCGAAAAGTACACAAGGGCGAAGGTCATCTTGATCATCCGTCGCCTGACGATGCATAGATTGGTCGATCACTGACGAACGATTGACACCCCGGGCCGGCCCATCATCACCTTCCTACGCCTCCCTGGTACATGCATCGTCGCTGTTTTTGATCCCTCTTCGATTGCTGTGCGCGCTTGAGATATCCACTGTCGCGTTTTTTCGCAGCACAGCGTTTTCTTTTTTGGTTGGATAGTATAGATTGGAAAATCCTTCACGAAAAGAGGTGGGATGAGACGAATCTTCTTCTATCGGTCGCTGCACTACGATTTTTCGAGATACCTGCTTCCCTGGCCTACTCTTTTCGCATCACGAGAGGCTGCCACGGCGTTTCACGGAGTCCCTTGTTTTTCTGCGATTACCCTTGTTTCTACGGGCGACTCTTTTTACGTCGTCCGTGTGTATCAGTATGCGCATTGGTGGGCTTCTTTCCTGTCTCCTTGTTGGTCGTTTCTATCCACCACGTAGCCCTCGTCTGGCACGTGGGGTCATCACCTTCGCTATATTATTTTATAATATTTTAGACCCTCGTTAGCAACACCTCCTGTGGTGGTTGCATGACCATTGTACAGTAGTTTGGGGGAAACGCGGAAGAGCAGGACGGCATTGTTGTTCCACAGGAAGCCATGGGGGGGCATATCAGCCTCTGTCATCAGAGGCTTGAAGGAAGCCTTAGACTAGGGATGACAGCATGTCATTATTCTTGGGCGGAGGTGCAGAATGACGCACTTTGGCCCGGAATAAGTTCATAATCGAATCCTTATGGCTCAATATATTTTCTCACCCATATCTCTATCCCGGCAATCCTCGTGGAACACACGAATAACAGGGACAATCCGTTGACGCTAACGATGACAGGACATGACACATTGTCTTTGTATCTTGACATACAAACGAAGAGAGCGATATCCATCCAACGACGCCTTCAGCTCCCTTCATAACAGCCTTCATTCATTGCAACAACCACAAACAACGACGCTTCTTGTCCGGCCGTGATGCAGGCGATTCGCTGTCATTGACAAGGGTTGGCGTCAGTGACGTCAATGGCGTGTAATGGCTTGGACCCTGAGAGTGTTTTGCGCTAGATCGGTTTGGGACGCAAAGTCCGATGCGGAGTGGGGGGAAGCACAGACATGTCTCGTGTAACATTGATTGATGGTCTGCAAGCCCAACGTTACTACACGACGGTCATCAGTAGATACTTTATATATATCCAATGTACATACGCTATCTTGTCCTGTCACCTGTGTGCCTGTGTACAATATCTGTTCCCACGGTTCGCCTCGTTTACAAGTCGGTGAGTGTGGGTACCTAACATTTCTCCCAGCCGTGAACCATGAAAGCAGATCAGATTATTCGTTGGAGGCGAGATGGCGATGGATGCAACCCTTGTCTCGCCTCACATGTCGTATCCAGGGCCGGCATCACTCGGACCTTCATCATCACATACTGTACGGAGTAATAGCCTCTGTGCCTCTCGACGCCCACTCACACCCTCCACTTCGGACAGATACGAATGCAATCCTGTGCAAAGGTGGCCAGTCGGACCGCAGCTCGGGACGTTGGAATGCATCCATGTCAGAGCGTGCAAGGCGGCTCAAGCTTCGGAACAGCCATAGGACGCAGCTGCGCACAACCCTGAGATTTCTTTTTTAAAGTGCGAAACAAGGCTGACTGAGCCTATGACGACGCGGCCTGGCATCTGGGGGGGATGTGTGGATGTCTGCTGCCCCTGCTGGCGCCAAAGCATCTCGGTGTCGTCGAGAAGGGATGCCTGACTACCCATTTACGCAATGAGAATTTGGAATGGAACCCTTTGCCACCTCCGCCTTCCAAGCCGTCAGGTAATTTAGGTTGGGTGGACATACAACGGACGAGTTGATATCGACCTGCGAGGCTGCGGTTACGGCTGCGGCTGCGGCTTCGCCTATGCGTTTCATACATCCAGTACGGAGTACATACATATAGGGATCTTAGAGAGATACCTGCTGTTTTCCGCATACGGAGAGGCACGGGGGGGGGGGGGGGGGGACAGGCCGGTGGTCCACGACACGAGCACGGCACCACACTCAACACGCGCGCCCATGCCTCAATATCCACGGATGCGAAATTGAGAGACCAACAACAATCAAGTGGGCGACCGTGGCAGTAGCAGTAGCAGCAGCAGCAGCAAAGGCAGCTTACAGCGGCGTCGAAGCTTGACCCTGACAACATCGACTGCAGCGCAGGCAACGCCATGTCTCAGATTCAGTAGCCCCCCCCTCGTATCCTGATCGCGCTGCAGTGCATCGTCATTCCTTGCTGTCGCACACCTTCTGGAAAACTACTGCAGTCTCGGATGCCGGTTTGGAGACTCGAATGCTGGGATGGCTGGCCTATCACCTTTTATTCTTCATGGATACTGTATTGTTTTCCGTAGTATATAGTAGAACATCGTTTGCATGAGGGTCCCCCGGCTGCGGGATGGCAAAAGCATATGCAGCAGGGCATTCGCAATATTTGTCATACGGGGATATCTATTCTCGTTTTCTGCACCATCATCTACTCTATAATAAGTACGGAGCATAACAGGTACGGAGTACATGCAAGTCGCTTCCATCCCACCAGACAGCCGCATACTACAATACACAGTCACCTGTGTAAAGAGTTGCGCGTCCTTCATGCAAGAACCGGCCATCTCTTACTCGAAAGCTTCAAGTTCCTCGAATAGAAACCAAGCAAAGGCTTAACGAGATGTGAGGGTCCACCAACGAAACCGGTGCTGTTCGAATCCGCATAATGGGCATGGTGGTACTCCTCCACCCACGGAGAGCCCCATATTCAGTCACTTGGCCGCCTCGTTAAAGATACCCCGCCATGTAGCATCGATCCACCCGCCATTCTGCGTACCCGCTCGTGACGTTTGACCGTTGAAACATCCATTCTCAGATGCCTTTTTGGGAATAACCTCCATCGTTTCATCCACCACCAGTAGTACTCCGTACAGTACAATTTGTAATTACCTCCCCTCTAGCAATGCCTCCAATGGAACGACTGCTGGCCGCTAAATGACGACGGATAACTACTACGTTCGGGGTATTATGGGTATTTCTTCATCAACGTGCAGTCCAATCCCAACGCCATACTCGTCTTTTTAGACCCAGGGGAGAACGTCAGCTTGTCTCTTCACTCCCTAGCCGCATAAGAGATCTTGTTCCGCTTCGCCTGTCTTCCGTCGGCATCGTCGTCCTCGCCAATCTTCTTCTTTTTACTCCCGTTACCGGCTTTATTCGCTCCGTTGGCGTTGGACGTCGGCTGGCTCGATTCGCGCGTGGGGAACGAAGAAGTTGGTGTTGGGGCATGCGAAGGGGTTGTCTGGGCAGAGCCTGGAGTTGAAGCCTCCCCTACGAAGCTCCGCGAGCTTTGGCTGAATATCCTATCTGCGTCGCTGACGGTTGCTTTCCGTCGACTCGCGGTGCCTGTCCCGCTCGTTGTAGATGACAGAGCTGCACCCTTGATGTAGTTGTCGAACCCCTTGATGATGTTCCCGGCGCTGGTTTCCTCGAGGTATTGCGTTTCGGCGCGGAGAATGCTATTTTCGAGTGTTTCCTAGGTGGTGTAAGTATCGAGCTTTGGCTGCATGGTGGATATCGAGGCAACGTACCAGACTGCTATCTAGCAGACGCTTCTTCTGGAAGGACTCTCGTAGGTCGCGCCGCAATCGTTCGTAGTAAGGCATGCCTTGGGCCGTGTTCGTTGTCGCATTGCCGGTGCCAGAGGGGGGTGCATTCTCGGCCATGGTCAGAAGTCCACAAGTTTGAATCGTAGGCGGCAGGTCAGCGGCAAACTGTTGGTGTTGATATGTGAGCAGCCCAAGTCTAACAGAGCGTCGCTTTCACTGCGATTACTGCCAATACTGGCTTCAATGTTCTTCGACGCGGCGCCGCAATGCACAGGCCATCTTGGCATCGGCAACCGCAACTGGCAAATGCAACTTCACATTTCCATTCACGGTTGTATTCACGAACAAGTCGTCCCTCCACCGTCATCCCGGCTCCGAGCGCATTAAAAGCAGTGCTGTCGCCCTTTATCAGTGTCCCCCGCAACTGCTCCCTCAACCTGCAAAACCCACCCGGTCCGGCCCGAAGCTGCCAACAATCATGACGATGGATATCAAAGGCGTTGAGCTCCACGGCAAAGCCATCAACAAGGCTATTGCGGAGAAAGAGCCCAGCTCCTCTCTAATCAAGCTTTTGAACGACCTCAACACCGGTCTGAAGCCTACGGAGGATCTTTTGCGACAGACCAGGATCGGTGTCACAATCAACAAGTTGCGCACCCATGGTGACCCCAAAGTCGCATCGCTTGCCAACCAAATGGTCGCAAAGTGGAGGGAAGAGGTCAACAAGCAAAAGAAAGGAGGTGCTGCCAAGTCAAAGCCACAAGCAGCAGCAGTCAAGGCGTCAAATGGAACCTCCTCTCCCGCACCCCCGGCATCTGGCACTGCATCGCCTGCACCCAATAAGAAGAAGCATAGTGTAGCTCCCGAGAAGCGCAACAAAAAGACGGACAATGCCAACTTTCAAGTCACCGGCGATAGCCATCGGGATCCGTGTGTTGGATTGATGTACGATGGACTGGCATTCATGAGCGAAGAGCGTAAGTACATGCCGCCCTAGGTCAAAGGGTTAGCAAGATTTTCCCTTCCGTATTCGTGCTCACACACACTACAGTACCAGAAGATATCCTCCCCGTCGCCAAAACCATTGAGGCAGCCGCCTTCGCCAATGCGGGCAGTGACACCAACGACGCCTACCGCCAAAAGATGCGCTCTCTCTTCCAGAACCTCAAGAACAAAGCCAACCCCAACTTGCGCAAGCGCGTTCTTTCCGGCGATATATCTCCTAAGCGCTTCGTCACCATGTCACATGACGAAATGAAGTCTGACGAGCGCCGAGCCGCCGACGAGAAGCTCGAAAAGGAAAACATGAACAATGCCATGGTTGCCCAAGTCGAGAAGAGTATTTCCCAGGAGTTCCAGTGCGGAAAATGCAAACAGCGCAAGGTCTCGTATAGCCAGGCTCAGACCCGATCCGCTGATGAACCGATGACCACGTTCTGCGAGTGCATGAATTGTGGGAACCGGTGGAAGTTCTCGTGAGAGAACGTGGCAGATACCACGAGTGGAGAGCGGATGTGTGGTTACAGTTTGGTATCCGGACCTCTTGCAGAGCTCTTCGTGCTGCGGACGGGGGCGTGGTAGGGGGGCGTTTCAAGGCATCTTTGGGCGGCGTTCATATATCCGGCTCTCCTATCTTCGCCTTGTTCAAGGCGAGCCATGAGTCTTGATCAGTCGTTGCGAGGGCTACATTCTCTCGTTACAGCCTCCCTGCTACAGCCATGTTGGTTGTGGCAGGGAGGCTTATCTGCGTTCAGGGATTGCGCCCGCTACACCTTTTCACTGATAACGTAGCTCACATGAATTTGAAATCTCATCACACTCATGCATTCAATGTTTGGCAGCCTCTCTCCACATGATTGTCGAAGAATTCCCGGTGCATTTTTTAGAATCAAGTCCAGCCAGTATCGCATTGTGAAATGCAAGTCACAGCATATCGATCACCCTCAAGGATCACATTTATCCTTGTTCCACGCGACCTGCCGATATCTACGTGCTCATTTTGTAAGTAAGAAAGAAAGTAAGAAAGAAAGAAAGAAAGAAGAATAAAATCAAGACTAAAAATATAATGCACAAGTGTAATTCCAATTTTCCTTTTCTTTTTGCGACGACAAACAGCAAAATGCCGTTCCACAAACCACAACCCACAAACCACTAGATAGACCAACTATACGAAAAGAAGGCAAAGGGGGAAGGGGGGGAAAAAAAGAATTCCCCAATACAATACACCTACTCAAGCCACATCGACAAATGCTCTCTTCCGCTTCACACCCTCATCCGCCCTCTCTACATCCTCCAGCCTAACCACGCCCATCGCATCCACCCTCTCCCCCACAAACCTCAACGCCGCCACATTGAACCCAATCAGATCCTTATTGCCCCCCAAAGTACGCCTGAGATCCTTCCTCATGCTCTCCAGCACGCCCTTCAAGTCCCTGCTCGCGACAATCTGCTTCTGATGCGTCTTCAGCATGAAGAAGAGGACGCGACAGGTTAGCGTGACGTTCCACTGCCGTTTCACCCAGATGGCGATGAAGGTGAAGAGGGCGGGTAGGGAGGAGAAAGGAAGGACGAGGAGGGCATCGTGGAGCTGGGCGGCGGGAATCTTGGAGAGAGTGTTGAGGACGTGGCGTTCGGCGGAGATGTTGTTGAGGGCGAGGTAGAGAGGGTTTCGTTGTGGGGGTGCTGTTTTGGGGTTGCGTGTTTTGGCGGCTTCGTACTCGCGGACTATCTTGAGGTCTTCGATGCCGAGATCAAGGGCTTCCTGGATGCGTTCTCCAGCCGTGAGTGTGGTGATTGTTTGTTTGGTGGCAGGGCCTACTTCTGCGGTTTCGCCGTTGAGGGGGTCGTCATCAGTGAGGGAGGTGGCGAGCGTGTTTTCGTAGAGTTCTTCTAGGTCTTTCTCGCGTTCCTCTTCGAGGAAAATGGGTTCGTCTGTTTTATTCCAGATGCGGATGCTTTTGTCGTGGCTGGCTGTGACGACGAAGTCGCCTGTTCGGGCGACAACCATGGCCCAGATTTCTCCGTGGTGACCGCGCAGTTTTTGGATTTGCTCGAATTTGTCGGCGTCCCAGCTCTTCACCAATCTGTCTTTGCTTGCGGAGAAGAAAATGTGTTTTTCGTCTGCATCGACGGGATGGGGGATGAAACTAATTTGCATGATGCTGTCTTGGTGGCCGAAGAGCGCTTTGTGGCAATCGCCAAAGTCGAGACCCCAAATTCGTACATTTTTGTCGGCAGAACATGTCGCAATGAGTTTGCTATCCGAGGATATTGACATATTGAGAACAGGCAACTTATGGCCGTAAAGGTTGAGGAAGAGCTTTAGGGAGTCGACGAAGAATACTTTGACCGTGTTGTCGAGTGTTGCGACGGCGAGAAGCCGTGAGTCTGGGGAGAATTCTACGCTGAGGACATCGTCGCTCACTTTCAGCATACGCGAATGAATCAGCTTGAGACGTGGCATTGTCCGTTTGGTACCGGGTATTTCTTCTTGTACAATGTTAAAGGTCCAGAATTTGACCGTCTTGTCTGCGCTGCCTGTGATGAGAGACTTGCCGTCGGGATGCACTTGCAGTGTCCACACCGCACCTTCATGAGCGGATATCTTGTCGAGAAGGGAAGAGGCGGCAATATCATAGAGTTCGATGTCACCATCTTTCGTACCTACTACGACGATTTTGTCTCCTGGAAGGAAGGCAGCACAGAGTGCTCTCCCGCATTCGAGCGTTCGTAGGCAATTCTGTGTCCGTACGTTCCAGATCTTGAGACCTCCGTTCGGCGACTTTCCGCTCGATGCGGAGGCTAGCATGCGGTCATCTGAGCTGAGTGCCAGAGCTCGTATGTCATTTCTGTGCCCTGCCAATTCGACTGACAGTGTACGGTCGTATTGAGGCTCCTCCTCGCTCTTTGATTTGCTCTTTTGTGGTATCTCGTAAACATCAATTAAGTTGCTGTCGGTCCCAACAAGTAATTGCAACTTCTTTGACCCTCGGACATGCATCCAAGAAATTGACCTGACTCTTCCTCCACCAGGCGGTATCCGTATGGTAACATAGGGTACTATGACCTCTCCAATCTCGGCATCAGCAATGTTCACCCGCTCTTCCGCAGCTTCGGACTCAAGGGTTTCGCCGCTGGCTTCGTTCTTCGCTTTTTCCCTTCTCCTCTTGCGCTTCCTGGCAAGCGCTTTTTGAACTTCGCCCTCGCTCCGTATCCGCCATATCTCAATAGCTCGGTCTGAACCATGTACGGCAATATAATCAGATCTGGAGTAGAAGGATATTCCAAGAGTTCGATCCTTTCCTTGACGGTACAGGATGCCTCTCTCGTGCAGATGACGCCGATCCGGGCCCTCGCCAACAGAAGAGCCCGTCCGTCCCAGGCCCGCTAGATCAATGGCCCATACTTTGAGCTCCCCATCGTTTCCGGCAGTCATGCAACCACTACCATCAGGCGATATGCCGAGGGCCCAGCACTCCCCGTTCGTCTGCGCAACGTGTGTTTCGATGCAATGCTGGGTGTTGACGTCCCAGATCTTGATGAGAGCATCTTTGCTAGTCGAGAGAAGGAACGCCTGGTCTGTCTCGATTTCGACATCTGCACCATCCTCTGCTTCCGCACTCGCCGTCGGGGGGTGCAGGAATTGCAGTCCCGTGATCTGACCTTTGTGCCCACGCAACTTGAACAGACCCACTTCCGAAACCAGATCCCAGATCACAATATCTGTGTCTTTCCCACCACTGGCTAAACGTACGCCGGACTGGTCGAAAGCGAGGGTGGTGATGGCAGATTTGTGTCCGTTGAAGCTTACAACGACGGTCGATGTTCGCGCGTCCCATACTCGTATGCTGCCGTCGGCGTATCCCACTGCGAAGACATCGGGGTCTATCTCGCTTCGACGTATCGCCGTGACTTCATCTGTACACGACGAGTCCCGCCACCGGCTCAACATCTCACCCTTCTTTACATCCCAGCACAGCACTTCCTCATTCGCAGCGGCGTATGCGCGGCCAGCGCCGGCGGAACGGCTCGAACTGGACTGTTGGGTGGGTTCAGAAGTCCAGACTATGTTTGAAGTGGCCGTCGCGACAACACCGAAAGCATTCGTCTGCTCATATTTGCTGTGCCTGTTCAGTAGAGTCTCAGACTAGATAGAGGTGGAAGATCGTACGTATATGAGCGAACCATTTTGCGCCAGTGGAAGAAACCGGGTATCTGAAGTCAAACAAGAATAGAGACAAGAAGACGAATCAGACCCTCTTTGGAAAGAAGAGAAAACAATTGCACGAATGCGATTGTGAATCCAGACGCTGAACTGTCGTTTCTGTGAGAAGTCGAACTTTTGACGCCAAAAAAACCCCCCACTCAGCCACTTCGCGCTCTGGAGAGCTCACTCACTAGCCACACCGGCCGCCGCCAACGCTCCCACGACCCACGACGCACATCACTCCCGACGCCCGCCGCCAGTGGTGACCTTGAAGCCCCGCCCACTACCCGTCGCCCGCACATCTACGCCGCCATGCTTCTCCTCGACTATCAGAATGTCCTCATTGAGTCACTGCTCCGGGAACGCTTCGCTGGGTGCGTGCGACTACCCCGCCGCCTATACACTACACATACCGCCGTACCAGGTAGCTAACACGTACATGTATCAGAGGCGCTCCCATCTCAATTGACCAAGTCGTCTCCGACTTTGACGGCGTTACTTTTCACATCTCCACACCCGAGACCAAGACCAAGATTGTCGTATCGATACACGTCAAGTGCTTCGCTGAGCTGGTGCAGTACGGCGCCCAGGCAGTGCTCGAGCGGGAATATGGTCCATATATCGTAGCCCCGGAGTCGGGATACGACTTTTCCGTCCAGGTAGATCTGGAGAGCTTGCCAGAGGATCAGGGTGTGTAGGGCATCAAGTCTGGTCGAACGAAAGAACGCTGACGGGAATGCAGAGGCGAAAGATGACTTGATCCGCCGCATCTCCCTTCTCAAGCGCAACGCCATGGCCGCGCCCTTTGAACAAGCCTTTGACGAGTTCCAGCAGCTGCAAGAGGAGGCCTCCAAGTATACGTCGGAATCGGCGCCCCAGGGTGTCAAGGAAGGTGGGGAGACCCGCGCCATCCACTACCGAGACGAAGAGGCTATATATATCAAGGCCAGCCACGACCGAGTCACAGTCATCTTCTCGACTGTCTTTCGGGAAGAGACGGACAGGATCTTCGGAAAGGTCTTCCTGCAAGAGTTTGTGGATGCTCGGCGGAGAGCAATCCAGAATGCACCACAGGTGCTCTTCCGAAACGACCCACCTCTAGAGCTCGAAGGCATTCCAGGCGTCAACACATCGGCCTCTGGCGAGATTGGCTACATCACATTCGGTAAGTACGTTAACAAGCATTTGTACCGTCCACTAATCATGGCAGTGCTATTCCCTCGCCATCTCACAAAACAGCGACGAGAAGAGGTCATTTCGCATATTCAGACTTTCCGCGACTACTTCCACTACCACATCAAAGCCTCCAAAGCATTCATTCACTCGAGGATGCGGAAACGGACGGCCGACTTCCTCCAAGGTAAGCTCATTACCACATGTCACATGGATACGCGCGTATTCTAACAATTCACAGTCTTGCGTCGTGCTCGGCCTGAGGCGGAGGAGAAGGAGCGTAAGACAGCAAGTGGACGCACATTCAAGGTGCAATCGTAAGGTTAGCGGCTTTGTGGTTTCCCTCCAACACATACCAATTGGAAAGAAGCTTCGAGCTTTCCTCTTATGCATACATGTAGAGAGAGGTTGCAAGATGCATGCATCAGTTCCAGTTTCTCTTGAGAAAGCGTGACCAGGAGAAAAAGCAATTCAATCATGTTCAATCATACCAGTGAATACACTCCCATCTCTTCTATGACCAATCTAGACGAACCGGAAGTCTTCATGCACGGACCAGGCCAACGCGTTTCCAGAATAATTCCAACCCACCGGACGCTGTCAACACCAGATCCAATTACCCCGCCAATACCCCCACATACCCTTCTTCTTCTCTACCCATCCTTTACCATGTCCGAAGCTTCAAAACCAAAATACGACAGCCTCCCAGGCATCGACACCGCACCTGACGTCTACGAAACCCCCGAGCTCGCCGAAGATGTATCAACAATCCAAGCCTCGACCGCTGTCTCCTCGTCCAACTCCGCCTCAGAATCCGACTCCGACGTAGATGGCACCTCTACCGTGCAAAACCGCCGTCTCCAGACAGACCAAGCACGCCACCGCTTCCAGCCCTCACGCGTCGATGCCCGTAATGTCGATTTCTCGGACAACGTCAGCGGAGCACAACGACGCTCGTACTGGACTTCTACAAGGGCACGACGGAGAGGTGAGATCCTTGGTGACGACAGCGATGAGGAGGATGAGAGCTTTGAGCGCAAATTGGCGAGGGTACGGCAGGAAGCGTTGGATTTGGAGGAGGAATACAAACGGAGGCTTGACGAGGGCGACGCGGCACAGACTGAGGAGCGGGACTCGAGAGAAGTCATGGAGTTTATCAGCGAGAAGGTCGATGCCATTTACGCGGCACGAAGGGGTGGAATCCGCAGCGCGGAACATCAGCTTCAGAAGATGGCGGAGAAGTTCGATGCGTACGAGGCGTTTGGACCTGCGAAACGTATTGAAGATGCTCTTGTGAAACAGGGTCCGCTGCCGGGAAGTCAGGTCCAGAGAAGCCAGCTTGAGCATGTGCTAGAGCAGGCTGCGGATTTTGACAAAAGGCTTGCGGGGTTGGAGAAGGCCATGGGACTCGATGGGACGACGATGCCCGATGTGGGGGAATCTCCACCCATGCCTGTGTTTTCTACCCTGGAGAGGATCGAGCAGAGCTTAGGCGTGGTCAGCGATGCGTCGACGGGGGCCTTGGATGCGGCGAGTGCTCAGATTCGCAATCTCATCTCGGAAGCTGAGGCGTTGAAGGATGCCCGTTCATCTGCTTCGACTCCTACGTCGCCTGAACCACCAACTTCTCTGACTATGGATCAGGAAGCGAAGATTAATGCTTTGTATGGTACATTGCCTTCTCTCGATAAGCTCACACCGCTACTCCCTATGGTCCTCGATCGTCTGCGCACGCTTCGCTTGGTGCATACGAGTGCGTGGCAAGCCGATGAAGTGCTCACAGAGTTGGAGAAGAGGCAAGGTCAGCAAGAAGCTGAAATAAGCAATTGGCGTGTCAAGTTGGGGGAGCTGGAAACAGAGGTCAAGGAGTCTGAGAAGCGGACTTTGGAGAAAGTCAGGGAGGTTGGGGGTTTGGTCAGGGGCCTTGAGGATAGGGTAGAGGAGCTGCAGGAGAGCGATTAATGGGGAGGCGGTGCTTGTCACATTTAGCTGGTCGTTTGTGTGTACAGTGAGCGGCGCTTCTCATCTCCATGTTGCAAAGGTCTACCTATTTGCTTGTTAGACTGTTTAGATACCCTGCATTGCAATGCGATCAAAAGAATTTACAAAGTGACCATCTGGGCCACTACTTATCAGTGTCACAACGTGTCCTGACTCTAAATTGATGTTCTCTCCACAATTTTGCCTTATTGCTAATCTAGACAACCATCTACAGTCTTGAGTCGGTCAAGCGACGTCACGAAATCCAGACATGTTGATTTCTCAACGCTACAAACCATGGTGTAGGTCCGCCAGCCCATCAAGGATCATCATCAGTATCCTGCTCCCGTTCCTCGATAACCTGTCCCTGCTCCCCAACCTTAAACCCTGGTCTTCCAATCAGCACACCCCCGGCATCACCATCCTCAACCGCGCTGCCCCTTATACTGCTCGTCCTTCTCCGACTCACTACACCGGGGAACATCCTCGGCTCCATACCGTCCAACGTAACAACACTCGTCGTCCGCGTCAAGCCAAGCGCATCCTCGGGGGAGCGAGCGAGCTGCTGCGGCGTAGTAATTGAAAAGGCCTGAGAACTGGCTTGAGATGGTTGAGCTGGCCGGCCAGCACTGGCATTAAGAATCATGCTAGAAGAACGACGGGGTCGCTCGAAGTCGCTATCTTTGTCTTTGGTGCGCGTTGGGGATGCTGGCTGGGTTTGGGATACATAAGGTTCGGCGGTCGAACCCGAAGGGATGCGGGCTTGTTGCGCAGGGAAAAGAGGGGACTGGTGCGGGATCGCGCCTGGGGGAAGAGCACTGAATAGATTTGCTTGGGCTGGGTTCCTATGTAAAGATGCGACCGGAGATCCGGGGTATGTTGCTTGGTTCGACTGGGGCGTTTTCGGTGGCATTGAAGCAGGCTCGAGGTTCGATATCGTCAGAGCGTTCGTACCATTTGCAGGAGCACGGGTATAACGTTCAATCATGGCCAGTTCTTGCATGAGTGTTTCGTGTCGGAAGGCTTCACGGATACTGGGCACGTTTGACTTTGCGACATCGTTGCCGGCGACCCCAGGGCGATGATAGTTTTGGCCTATCCAACGCTGTTTGATGGTATGTTCGAAACCACTCTGCTCGACTGAGTGCTTCGCAAGCTCACACATATCAACCGCACTGAGCTTGTAAATCTGGGCTGCAACTGAATACTCCTCAATCAGGGGTTCCTTTGTGAAGGCAAACTGTAGAGGGTCATCCGTGGACAGAGATACGTTAAGTCCGCGTCTGAAATAGCTGAGGAACGGATTACGCTCATACGCTAGGAAGAGGGCGTTGTTGCTAAGCGGAGACATGGCGACGCCGATTTGCTCGAGATAGAAGATGTACTGCAGGAATGGTACTTTGCGCAGGAGCAGGCCGTGGCTGATACTGTGCATGCATAAAACAGCTGCAGCAAGATGATCTGTATCACCGGCCTCGCCGCAATGTGGTCGTAGCAAGAAGGTATTGAACCCACGTTGTTTGCGCCAACTATTCAAGGACGCCATGTTGGCAAAGAGATAATACATCCAGTAGCTGTACGGCGGGCTTTGCTTTCCATTCCATTGATGTGGGAACGGGAACTTTTTGAACACACGTCGTTCCACCTTACTCTCGTCATCAACGCTGTCGAAGCCGATTACTCGCTGCAAGAAGACGTGCAACTTGGGGTGGCTGTTGGGATCTCTGGTTACTTCAAAGAGTGGCTGGAATACATTGACGATGATCTCCTGGAAATTGTTCACCACGCCTGTCGCCTTGTACACGTCGTACAGCCGGGGCACCTGAACGAGCCATCGAACGTTTGGCGAAAAGAGTTTGTTGTCAATGACCCATGCGGCCAACTTATCCCACTCATCAATATTGCGGCCATAGATTGAAATTCGCCACTCCACGAACTGGTATTTACTCGACTCTAGATCCGAAATGACCTCCTTTGTAATTTCTGCAAGATATCGCCCTTTGATGAAATTGTCCGTCTTGAGGAAGATTTCACGAAGCCGAGACTCGCCGATGGGGTTGTACTTCAGGTTGAACTTGTCAAAACGATGGAATGAATCGGTGTGGGCCTTTAGCCGTTAGCATGTCATTATACCGACAATGAGTTTTACATACATGCATATCCAGCGTATCAATGCTCAGGTCGTACGCAGTCAGGTTGATCGACTTGAAAACCTCTTCCAGGGTGAGGTGCTGGCCGTCACGGAAGAGTACTACTTCATCTGGCGATCTCTTCATTTTGTATTTGATGAAGCGCAACAAATGTTTCTGATTCATGCATGCAGAGTGGTGGACGTGGGTATCGACCTTACGAACATTGTAGAAGTCGCGATGTGGCACTTTTTTGCTGTCTGCTGTCTCTTGATACTCGTTAAGCAAATAGTGCAGATTGAATTTACCCTCCAAGTACTGTAGCCGCCGGAAAGCGAAGCTCTTGCTGGGACCGTCAGAGGATATTTCGAGGATAGCATCCAGATCCATGTAGAATTCTCGTAGGGTGGGTATGGCCACGATAGGCGTATCGAGCTCCGCCGACTTGGACGTCTCGTAAACCTGAAAAACACTGCTCTCATCGAGACGGAAAGACATTTCACCGGCATCAGGCAGCGGCAGAAGGTCATTCATGTCGAAGTCCTCTCCAATATCCTTGCCCATCTTCCTAGGAGGTTTAGTGGGAGTGTCGGGCTCGAGAATGGCACTGTTTTGCATGCTGCTTGAAGCATACTGGCGCTCTTTCGAGTAGTCATTCCAGACAGGCACCGGATGCGGAGGGTAGATTTTCCAAGAGGGGTCGTCTTTGGGGTTATCAAAGTTCTGCTGTAGCGATAGACGCATGTACTTGTGTCGTAGATCGAGCACCCTTTGCACATTTGTATAGATGGCGCTGAGCTCAGCCGTCACGCTCGAGTCCGACATGGCAAAGCCTCCTACACCGACGCCGACACCAACGCCTGCACCTGCTCCGTGGATTCCTTCTCCGGCGAGGAGTGGTTTTTCTTCGTGTGGAAGCTCGGGGTGATGTGAATGAGCTCTGGATTGTCTGTCTGCTTGTAGGAAAGGGTCTGGGTCCGTATCTTGGTCTGCGGGGAAATATGGGTGTGTACGAGGTTCGTATGACCGGTCTGGCTGTGAGTGCTCTGGCTGTGAGACGCCGATGGGGAGCGCAGGTCGATGGTCACCTACGTTACTCTTCCGCGACCTGACGCTCTCCGCCCTGCTCAGGTACTCGACGCCATCGCCGCCGCCGAAACTGGCGGGGAAGGTCTTTGCGCGAATGATTGGACTGCATGCGTCACCTGCCTGCGATCCACCATGGCCGCTCTCCAATTGGTGTCGCTGGTAGAATTGCTTCGCTTCAGAGTGGCTCATCTGCTTCTCGGAAGCATAGTCATAGAAAGCGGTCCGACGCTGCTTATCGCGGGGGAACAGCCCGCCGTCCTGTGCACCATCGGACGCGCCATTGTCCGCTTCACCAGCGCCTGTGCCTGTACCTGTAGCCCCATCTGCCTTCTCGCCGCCCTCTTGACCGTGGGTTTCTATATCTGAGGATTCTGGGCTCAGCTCCTCGTCGTCGTCTTCAGAGGAGGGAATCTGATCGTCGACAGTGACAGCTCCCAGGTCGGGCGATGCGTCTGGAGCATTGTTGAAGTAGGAGCCTGAGCATGCGTCAGTCGCAATTGGAGACCATGTAGCCAGACCGCCGTGCTGTACCTTTGATCATAGTGCTCAAGTTTTGGTACGAGAGGCAATTGTGACGCTCTATACGGAGTAGATAATGATAAATATTTACCTATCTACAGATGACAGTCCACGGCTGGCGCCGCTGCATGTGACCCCGCTACGGCGCTCTCCGCCATCATCAGCGCCACTTTTTTTTAAGAATCCATGTCCATAGAAAAAGCAAGAGTAAAAGCAAAAGCACAGGGAAAAGAAAAAAACCAAGTACAGCGGAACAGGCAGAACAGAGCAGGACGAGGTGTGGCCGTCGCTGACTTGCATCGCATCAGTTCCGTTACCGGTAAGTCCTCGGTTCGTCGACTCTAGGATCAATATCTATTTATCATAGCGATCATTGATGCTGCAGACTACAAGATGAGGGCTATCTATATCCCGACTGCAAGCACCCAAGCGCGGACTCGAACAACATGTGTGTAAATTCGCAATGTCAGAAAGAACATCACAGCGATAATCCAAATTTTATGAAAAAGCAGGTTGGGGATGAAAGCGTCCACGGATGGCTGGAAAGGGAAGTTAACATGGTCGTGAGGCAAGTATAACCGAGCGCTTAGTCATGCACGCGAAACCGTGGAACACAAACAAACACCACACCACCAGTCCATATCGGAATTGTCACTTCGTATTGTCACCTGCTACTTCATACCAACATCTTCACAGCTTGCTCTCCCATCTATATACATAAGTAGTTTACTACTTGGCAAACTCATTCACTCATGTGCGAGTCACCTACAAGTGTTTTGTAAAAGTCGTCACTCCCCTGACTACATCATCAACCTGTCTACTGCCCGCCACATCTCGAATGGAAAGAGTCGCTGTGCCAGCAAAACATCGTTGATTCATCCAGACTCGTCTATCATAATACTCATACACCCCGTATCGGACGGACAAAGAAGTTAAACCGACAGTCTGCATCCACCTTCCTCCCGACTACTTCGCACACTTAGCCACCAGCTATCATACGCTATCGTACAGGAAACAACGGTTTTCGGAGAAATAAAATACAGAATCCCTTCGTAACTCCCAACGACCTTTAATTGTCACCCAACGGCTGATTCCACGTCTACTTCCCATCTTTGGTCTCTCCACTGTTTCCGGTATCCGCCTTCCCCGTGGATCCGTTGCCCAAAGCTTGTCCATGGAAGTGTTCGTCGTGTGTCTTCTCTCTGAGCCAACGATTCATAGCGTAGGAATCAACTTTACCGTTGCCGGTCATTCCCTGTGAGTAGCTTTGATTAGAGAATGGGGTGCAAAAAGAGCTAGGGTTCAGCATACCGAGGCGCTACTGCCGCTAGTGTTGGCGGAGGTTGGCATATTGTGTTTGAGTGTTTCGACTGACTAGATTGTTCCGCGTGATTTGAATGGGTTGGAATAGGCCTTATGAATTGAATATGGTTGACTTTACAGAACGGGAGGGTGGTGGCTTGCTATGGAGAACGAGATGGAAATCATCGACGTTCACTCAGTTTACTTATACCAACCAGTGTGGTCGTTGGGCTCCGACCTCACTGTCGACGACGACCACGCCCATGACCGAAAACGTGCCACCGACCTATCTCGGGAAGAGAAGACGCTCGGCCACTATGGATTTGGACGTAGCAGCCCATGTCGTTCCAAAGTTACGGCCCATGCACAATAGCAGATTATACCTTGAGGTGGCCCATGGCACCGATGTCAAAGTAGAAGTCGGTGCGCAGCACTGCTCATCGGATAATCATGCATACATCGGGCGGAGTGCGCCTGCATGCTTAACCAGCACCCTGTACCCGTAACCGCCATCCACAACGCCCCCCTCCCCTGATTTCAAAAGGGTCCCTATAGAAGGGGCTGAGACATCTCGTTTCATCGAACAATGGCCAAATACAAAGTCATCTGGGTACCCGTGACAGATGGTAGCTCGGGGATGGAGAGGTACTATCGTCGTAGGAACTAATTGACTACAACAGAGACTCTATCCTCGCATAGCAAACCCGTGTCCAAGTTCAAAGTTGGTTGAGCGAATCCATACCATCTGCATATCTACCCGGTCCCTTTTGCTAAACGTCGGAAAAGCCTTTTTGGGGGCTGGTTGCTGGCAGGGCCCCAAAGACAGTACCGATTACATTACACAAAAGATGACGGTTCCCGCTACAGTATCACGTTAAGCAAGCCACATGCCGGCTTGCGCACCCTTAAACACCCGCTAGTGCCCCAGGCCCTACAACACGCAACGCTGATTCACGGTACTGACCAGGCTTCACTACTATGCATCGATCATATCATGGCCTCTACTCCATCCCCAAGCCTGTGGTCATCTTTGGGGGTACATAACAGTTATGCAGGGACATCTTCACGGAGTTGCACTCAGAATCAAATGATAGATGCTTGGTAAAACACTCTGAGCTATCTTCATATTGGATCAGACCGTCTTCTGTATTCCTCCATCGATTAAACGTATCGCCATTTCCTACGGCCCCAGCTGCATATGCGAGTCGGTGATTTCGAGGCCAGCAACCAGTAGCAATTGATCCGGCTTCGTTTTACTATGCAAATAAAACCACCTCGCAGATTTTTGGTGGCGGCTGCAGGTGCGAATACGAAGAGGCTCTGCTGAAAAGGCGGCTATTCATACGCAGAAGCCTTCGCAACGAAACCCTCGCCAAGTACACCATCTCACTGAACCAACACATGGGCATCTCGATGCAACAAATCACTGCTCTTGACCTGCATGCACGCAACACAGTCAACATTGTGGTTTTGTTATATCTTGTATGCGATTGTCGCTTACTGGAGCGATATGCAAACGATGACTTTCCGAGACGGCCGGTGGGTAATTTTCCACGCAGCAGACCCCGCCCCCTTCTACGGCTTGACAGGGGTATAGGTGGTGGCAATGGGGGTTTCACCGGTTCAGAATGTTACCAAGCAACGTGCTGCAGATATTGTATGAGCGGCTCCAGACAGCGATTTCCTTTGGCTTCCCGACGAAATCGATCTTATCGACCTCATGCAGATCGCAGTAACGCTCACGGGGCTTACTTCAACAGCAAAGTCCATAAGCTCGAGTCAAGGTCCTTCACTCAACTAAGCATAGACTTTCTAAAGAGATTTGACCAGCTTCTCTCGTTGGTGGAGCAAACCAGGCGGCGCTTGATTGCCCCTCGAACACGACCCTTTTCCTAGTATTCGAACCTAACACCCATGCTCCATGAGAATAACATCGAATTGCAGGGGACCACCACGGTTCTCGGTTCCTTCCCGTAGATGACATCGCGCAACGCCCGAACATCCCAGTCCCTACTACTCGTTTAGCCACCACGTCGATGGACGTGCATACTGACGTTCACCCAGAGCTTGTGGAGACTCAGAACCATGTCACACACGTATAGCCTCCTTTCGGGGGTGTTCGTTTGCCTTCGAATCTCCGTCAGCTCTTCGGCTATAACGGTGTTTCTGCCATCTTGTACCGGAGAGATCCAATCGGGTAATAGACCAAGCGCCCGATCCTTTCAGCTTCCATAGATGCCAACAAGAGCACTCTTCACAAAGAATAGTAGTATTGGAGAGTATTTCAAGTTTCTATCGTAGGCCCATCATACAAGTCACTATGCTGCTTGAAGATGATGGGTAAGCAGTTTGGGGGCAGAGACGTTCTCTACTACGAAGTACGCTCGATTCAGGCATCTACTGTAGCATTGGCCAAAGCTCAATGTTCTTTCGGGCTGTTTGTACTTTGTACAACCCGAACGATTTTCAACCTGCAGGAACTCTCTTGCTTTCGAAAAGGCTAGCATGAAGAGGTCGCAGAGTGACCCCGTGCTACAGTAGGCGACTGCATTGCTCCTACTAGCCTGGCACGCTACTACCACGTTGTCCCGATACGAAGTACAGAGGAATTGCCCTGAGCCACACTGATCGGGGTTGATCGTTGTATTACCTCGTGTTGATGCTCCGAGATATCTATGGTCCGGGCAACATATTGTGAGTTCGGCGCAGCAGATCTTGCCCCCTGGCCCTCCCTACATACACATTAAACCCAAAGTTCTGATCCCTCGGAAATAAACTCTCACCCAGACCACGTGGAGGCGACTCCAAGCGAGCGGGATGAGACATACTTCCTTGCTGATTCTCTTCATCAAATCGACTTTCTCGCTCGTGCTATTTTCGTCCATTGTAAGGAGTACAGACTCTACTGTACTCAAGTCGGCGACGCCACTCGCCGATACAGCGACATCTGATTTTAGTAATCGGACTTCGTATTATGGCAGAAGGCTGCATCCACCACGGACGCAGAGCGCAGAGCCTCTCTCGCCACTCCAAAGCACCGGAGAAAGCTTTGTGTTTTTTTGCAGGTTGACCAGAAAAGCAACATGGGAAATGCATGCTCCCCAGCTCCCACATGCCCAGCCTAGGAAACCGTCGTCGGACGCTCTCACTGGTCTTCTTTTGTACATTTTTGGCCACGTTTACTCCAGAATGACATGAAATCCAGCCACCCGAACCCAAAGCGTATCCTGTTATTGCAGCTCTTTTCACGCCGGCGGCGTTCATGGCTTGTAGAGCTGGAGCATCGAAGCAGATCAAACACCCAACAAGGCTGTGCAGTGTCTCATGGTCGATCCCATTACTGCACTGCCCACAGCAGATCTCGACTACTTGCCCTACGCTTTGGGCTCTGGTCAAGTAACCCTACAGTAGATGGCACTGCGGGTTGGTTGTCGAGGCTTACTTCTCTCACCACACATGTAAACCCGTTCACTTCACAACCTCCTCGACAATGCTCGACACATGTCTCAGAGCTAACCTGACCTCACCTAGTCCTTGAATACCCGCCCTGATCCTTTCGCCTTCAGCCACACACCGGAGCGGATTACTTCACAGCCCACGGTCCGATCACACAACGAGCACACTTCAATGGGAAGGGGAGAACCCCATCTCTTGATTTCGTTACCGAAACGGGCAAAAGAAATATCATTCGTCGAGTCTGCAACTCGGAGGTATCGTTCAGATGCACCCAAAAAACCATGCCCTTGATTGCATGATCGCAAAACTCCATCTCAGCTCGGGAGAAATGTAGATACAGATAGAAGAACAGTCCCATATAAGATGTGAGAGGGGAGTCAAAGCAGCCACCCGACAACCGACCTTGCTCAAAGCATCTAATCATGTCTATATGTCTTGGGGAATCTGACTTCTTAGATACAACATCAGTCCCGCATCGCAGAATGCTGTCATCTTCCCTTTGACAACACGCATTAGTAGGTGTGAATAAGAATAGGATGTTATCGACTGAACAGTCCATTGCTACTCCCCACGCTCACTGCGCCAAGACCTGCACGCGGCGCCATGGGCACTCGAGCAGAGTCCGGTCGTCCTGATAACGACGAAGGACCGGGACGCATGCCGCTCCATCGCGCAGCTTGTTCATCTGGATGTGGTTCGGCATGAGGTCCTGCAGGACTTGATATGGTATATGAGTCTCGGGCTAGATTGGCCATGTTGCGTGGTAGAGAGCCTGGTGTGTCGGTATAGGGCTGGTGGTCGATTGGCCGGCGCTTCATTTGGAGAACCGGGGATTCAGATTCGGATATGCGATTGTTGTTCGCGAGAAGGCCTCCGGCATTTGATGAAGGCGGGTTGGAGTTGGCGGCTTCAATAGTGGAAGCTGATCCGTTCGGGGCTTCTATGCGCCGTTGGCCGATAGGAGTGTGATAGTTTGGTAGTCGCGACGGCCCTGAAGCAGCACCATAATGCGCGAGGTGTGAGGGATGCTGAGGATTTGCCCATGGAGTATTCTCAATGAACTCTCCCTCTGCAGCTGCCTCATCAGCGGTGGAGGTGCGACCATATACTGGACGAACATAGGGCGGGGCAGGTGCGGCAGCGGGACGAGTAGCAATCTTCGACATGTTAGCTACTAACCTCTGGTGGAAGAAGGTATCAACTCACCTTCATAGCACGCATGTCATTTTCGATTTCCGACGGCCGCGCTGGTCTAACATCAGGCGCTGCAGGAAAGCCCACATATTTTGCGATGCCGGACAAGATAGACACTTCGAGGTTGTACGCTGCTTGGTGACGGATCTGATCTGATCGCTTTTCAGGCAGCTTCAACACGTAGTCTACCTCTTCCACGCCTAGCTGTCTGCGTCCTCGTTGTAACTCGAATATCCTCTGATTGCAATCCGCGAGTACCTGCTCGCGCACGTCTCGCACGGTCTGGAAATAATGGCTGTGCAACTGATGTCGCTCGGCGGTTGTCATTGCTTCCAGATTCTTCTGCTTGTATTGTAACAGCTGCCTTTCATATGCAATCTTTTCGGCGCGTCGGTCGTCTATGCATTTGACCATCGCAAGATATTCGGGATGAACGCAGTTGGGCTTTCTAAGCATCTCGAGCTCCGTTTCGTATTGTGCAATTTGCTCGTCACACAACCTGTACGTCATTAGCCGATGTGCCAGTGTGATGGGCATGCGACCGCCTACTTCTCTCGGAACATCTTGAACTTCTTTTCGATCTTTGCCAGCTCATCAATCGCATGCTTCTTCCGGGCGACTAGAATGTTATTAGCGGGCACAATGCGCAAGAGGTGTGTCAAATCTACCTTCTTCGTCTTGAGCTCCACTGTCATCATCGCCTTCACCTTCGCCTTCGCCTTCCTGCGCTTCAATGCTCGCAACGGCTTCAACAGTTTCCTCCACCCGTCTCTTGCCTCTCCTGCCGCCTTTGCGAGGTTTTGTGTGCTTCGCGACTGTTGCTAGCTCGTTAACCGCTTCCACGGCGATATCGGCCTGGCGTTCTTCGAGTTCGACTTCTTCTTGCGCAAGTTGCGATATGCGCTCTTCGGCATTTTCAAGCTCCTCTTCGACGCTTGCCTGCTCTGATTTGTCGACCATGCCCTCACGACTGCCATTGAGCGCTGGATCTTTTTCAAAGCTACTTCGTTTCCTCGCTGGCTCGTCTGCATCTTCCTCGGGTGCGCTAATCTCCGCGCTCGCTCGTTTCCTTTTCCTCCCAGCAAGCTCGGCTAGACTCGCGGCTTCCGATGCTAATGAGAGCGCGTGCAGAGCAGCATTGTCATCGCCAGCCCCCGCGGGCGCACTGCCAGCAACGGTGAACGAGGGTGTGGACGGGACTGAGTCGTCTTCGTCTATCGTTTTCGAGTGTACCAGCTTGCTCGGGGTCCGCTGATACAACTGTTCGGCCGCAAGCGAGGTGTCTGTGGTGGTGCGGGTTAATTTGCGTGGAGTTATCTCCAAGCGCTCCGTTTCAGCTTCCGATTCGTCCTCATTCATATCTGTGGCAGTAGTTGGTCGCGGTGTAGGTTCAGAAGCCACATCAGAGGCGTCTCCAAGCTCGCTCAAGCTGCTGGATCTGTCGTCGGCAATAGCGTCAAAGCCATCCTTGCCGTTCTCCATGGCGTGCGAATCCGCAGCAACTTGAAACGGTGCAGCTAACGTCGTGAGCATCTCCGCTTCTTCTATCGTAGCTGCAGTTGGGGTTGAGCCCAACAAGGGCGCCGTCGCAGGTATAGATGGCGCGCTCATGGTGCGCCCAGCTGAAAACGTGCGCAGTCCCCGTCGGGAGATGTATAAAGACCTCCTCGAGTGTGCAAACAAGGCTCGCGAAGCAGCGTTTCGGCAGTATACCGGGTCGTGTAGGTGGTTGCGAGCGCAGCGTGTAGGTAAAGGCTTCGGGGACTGGGGGGGACGAGAGATGCGGGACTGAGAGGACACGGAGGGAAAAAACCGCCAGTGGACTGTCACCTGTGCAGGAGAGGTGAAGCGGGCAGCAGCAAACGGCAGCGCGGGGGGTGGTAGAAGAACGGGCACAAGGGCTGAGGGGCACACAGGCAGAAGTTGTGTGAAAGCTGTGGGAGGTGTCGCTCATCGCCCGTCGCCTGTCGCCAGTCGCTCGCCCACAAGCAAGCGTTGACTGCCGGGCACGAGCGGGTGATCCCTGCACATCATGTCATTCGCTCGTGCTGCCCTGTCGCCGGACTTTCATTGATCCGAACTGCTCCCGAAGATGGTCTAGCGCGCCTGCTCCACATCAGCGGCCCCGAAACTTTTTGTCGCGGTGCATGTTGCTTCAAAGGTTTGCTTGCTTGCTATCAACACTTGCTTGACAAACAATACAATTGCCAACATGGCCAAATCTGCCAGCAAGCACCGAGAGGCTCCTTTAGTGGACGCAAAGACCGAGAAATCCTTCTTTGCTGTCGACAAGAAGGCGCTGGACCCCAGTCTTGCGTCACTTTTCGCGAGCAGTGTGCGTCTCTCCGAAAGCCCCGTCAAGCTTACTATCTACACATATGCAATGGCTGACATTATGTATAGTCGGGGCCTGTAAAACCTCCACCAACATCGCGCTACCAGGATACCCTGAGCAAACACTCAATCGAAGCGGAAGGCGGGAGTGATGAGGAGGAAAGTGTAGAGTCTGATGATGAACAGACGGACAATTCTGAAGAGGAGAGCAAGGAAGAGGCAGACGAGGGCGAATCTGCTTCTGAGAGCGAGGCTGCACTAGTGAAGATACAACAAACGTTGAACGGCACGCAGGACAAGCCGAACAAGAAAAGAAAGCGAGGTGACAAGGAGGAGGACGTGGAAGACGTATACATGCAAAAGATCGAACGAGAGGAGGCTAAAGACGAGGAAAAACGGAAAAAGAAGCAAAAGACAAAACTCGTTCAACTAGAAAAGGCCGAGGAAGCTGCCAGCAATGCCGAAGACTCGGATGGAGACTCTTTCACTATACCAAAGCACGAGACACAGCTGGACGCACAGGGAGACAACGAGAAGGAGCTTGAGAAGGCGGCCCGTACCGTCTTCCTCGGAAATGTCTCAAGCGAAACAATCACATCCAAGTCAGCGGAGAAACAGCTGAAGAAACATCTGGCGTCGTTCATACCTGATCTTGCAGACAATAACCCACCACACAAGGTTGAATCCATTCGCTTCAGATCTACGGCATTTTCGAACTCGCTGCCTAAACGCGCGGCTTTTACTAAGAAAGAAATTATGGACACTACGACCAAGGCTACAAATGCATATGTTGTATACACAACAAAGGTTGCAGCACGAGAAGCTGTCAAGAGGCTGAACGGTACTCTGATTCTCGGTCGTCACCTGCGTGTCGATTCTGTCGCACATCCCGCAAAGGTCGATCACCGCCGCTGCGTCTTTGTTGGCAACCTCGGTTTCGTTGACGATGAGAGCAACGTGAACGTGGAGGATGGCAAGAAAAAGAGTAACAAGCCACCTGGTGATGTCGAGGAGGGCTTGTGGGTACAGTTCAGCAAAGCGGGCAAGGTAGAAAGTGTACGAGTGCCGCGCGACGCCACAACCCGTGTCGGCAAAGGCTTCGCGTATGTTCAGTTTGAAGACGAAAATGCCGTTGAAGCCGCCCTACAATTCAACGACCAAAAGTTTCCGCCTCTACTCCCCAGAAAGTTGCGTGTTGTGCGAGCACGAGCGCAAAAGAAGAACTACAAGAAAGCAGAGCCTTCAGCCGGGTCTGATATACCAAAAACGAAGGGTGCCTACAACGCGAAGGTTTCTGGTGAGCAAAAGTCAACCCAAGGCCGTGTGCGTGCTGTCCTGGGCAAGGCTGCTGCTATGAGATCGGCCGAGTCTTTCGTGTTTGAAGGACATCGCGCTAGCAGCAAGCAAGGTACAAGCGGGTTGAAGTTGGGCGGTAAAAAGAGTAAAAAGGGCCCAAATGGGCGAAAGTCCAGAAGCAAGGCTTGGAAGTCTTCTGGCGGGAAAAAGTAGAAAACGTGGCGTTGATGTTTTGCATACGAGCGAATGCAAGAATTCTTCCTTTGTCCTTTCCGTCACCACTTTATCGAATGGAACTTCTTCTAACAAGAGTCTCTTCAATCCATCCTTTTGGTCATTATCTTCCTCGTCCAATCCCGAAGCCCTCCATGGCTGTTTATCTGCGTGTTTTGCAATATTGGAATCTTCTGAAGGCATCCGTCAAAAGATTAGCCATATCTTTATTCGGGACGATTGATAATGAAAGGTGCCACATAGCTCAATCTGTACTCCCTCAGTACGCTCACGTGGTCGTGGGCCCCCAGCTCTCACCCCTGGGTCTTCACTCGGGCACCTGCCGTTTCCGTAAAACGCCGCCAAGAACCTTCCTCAAATGCTTAGCGGAGGGTGTGAAGCGTACGGAATATATACATTGTCATATCAATAGCACCGATATGCGCCGAACCACATGCATACTGCCCGTCCTGCTTGAACACTTCCTCAGCACAGCTTGTTGGCCGGTCGAAGCTTTCTCCTAGCAGCGATATAAGCTCCAATAAGATGTCTTGGACATGCTTAGCTTAGTTATCTCCTTCCTGATAAAGGGACACAAGGAGTATTCTATCAGGTCGACACGTTGAGTACACTAGTGGAAACGAGAGACCTACTACCCATGTGAACCTAACACCTACTATAGTAGATGTAGAAATCTCTCCGCTCTGTATAATCTACCACCTTGCTATCTATCGGGAGAATGTCGAGGCGTGACTGCAAGAGTGACCATGCGTTTATATTGCGAGGAGACTCGTATAAATTACCTACGACGCAACAATTCACGGAGACTCTGTAGCTTGAGACTGTAGGCACTTTGCTCGTCTTTTAACGCTTGACCGTTTTCTTGTATATACCTCTTTGATCTCTGTGCTGTCCAACATGGTTGCCAGAGCTCTTCCTGTCGCTCTCCTGGCTGGAGCCGCTTCTGCGGCCTGCCCTCTTTCAATCGCTATCACCGACTCGGATAAGCATGTTGTTAACGTTGCCGTTACGAATACGGGTAGCGAGGCGGTATCGGTTTTCAAGGGAAACACTGTCTTCAGCGAACATGCTACCAAGGACCTTTTGGTTGCTGATGCAGGTACGTACATGAAACATTCTCCTCATCCGTGGTCGGGCAGTTATGTAAAAGTACAAGAACAAGTCGATAGTCCTCCTGGAAGCAATATCTTAACACGTGTTTTCACTCTCAGATCATTCAGATCCTTGATAGGAACGGACGCTTAGTACATCAACTAACAACTTCTAGACGGCAAAGACCTTCCATTCGAAGGCGTTTATGTTAAATACAAGAACACGGAACTGCCAGAGTCTATCTACCAGAAGATCGAGGCTGGTCAGACAATCACAGTTCCAGTCAACGCAGCCAAGAGCTACAAGCTCAGCGGCGTTGCAAAGGCCAAGGTCTCTGCCATTCAAGGCTTCCACTACGCTACAGGATCTACTACACCTTCGGCGTTCAGAGACCTAAATGCTTGTGAGGATATGACAACCGATGCAGTTGAGGTGACTGTTGATCAAAATGTCACTGCTGAGTATGTCGTCTCCGCCCTCTAATCCTCGATACATCAGGGCTAATATCATCGCGTAGACAGCACGTCTCCCACAAGCGCGAAGCCCCCATCAATTCCCGCATCCAGAAACGCTCCGTAACTTACTCATCTTGCTCTTCTTCACAAACCAGCAAGCTCCGAACCAGCGTCTCGAACGCCATTTCCATGGCTGGTGCCGCCTCTACCGCCGCCTCCTCTGCCGCCTACTACTACACCACCTGGTTCAAGTCGACCACCTACGTATCCAAGGTACGCGGAATCTACAACGACGTTACCAACGTGCAGACTACTTCTCCCAAGATCTCCTGCACAGACACATACAGCGCATGCACGGATGGCGCTGCTCTCCTGTACACGGTGCCCTCAGCGAACGTCATTGTCCCGTGCCCGAACAATGGATTCTGGAGTTTCCCAGAACTGGCGAGTCAGTGCGAGGGTGACGATAGCGACAGGGCGGGCAGCATCTTGCATGAGATCACGCACTTGTATGGGACGGGAGATTATGCGTATGGGGCCACTGCTGCGAAGGCGCTGAGTGCTAGCCAGGCTGCTGCCAATGCGGATACGTATGAGATGTATGCTGGGAGTGTGAGGTTGGGTGGTTGCACTACTGGTTAGGACCGGTGCTTGTCACAGGTCTGGTGATGCGATATGTAGCCTGAGATAGTAAGAAGTTGTTTCAAATGTCATCTGGTGAATTAAGTAATTTGAGGGACGAAGTGACGAGATTTTGCCGTTGTGGTTGACAGACGCACGGACTTTTGGTTTTTATATGATGTTTGGATTAAATGTGTTTTACTCGTCTTTGCTCGCTTGTGTGAAGGAGATGAGATTGAGGTCATCCTTTTCGTCTGCAAGTAGACTGTTCTAAAATTGCTTCGCTCCCATCCCGCTGGATATTTGCAAACTTTCAAGGCCCCAATATATCCTTCCCTGTCCCCTGATCGCGCCCGTTTCATCGCGGTGATCGTCGTGATTTTATAATCAGGGATCAGGTTTTTTTCTTCACTCTACAAACTCTCATGCTAACTCAGCTGGTCATTACAGTTGGGAGCTCAACAATACGGCAAGTGTTTCATTGTCCTAGGGCACGAAGTAACAACGTAGGCGCAACTAGGAGTGGGTATCCCGAGTGGATATTCATCAGGGGGCCGTCATCTGCAATCAGAGTCAGCAGCTGTTTGTACCACGTATCTGGCAATGCATAGAGTAGCGTGTCTCTTCAGTGACCGAGTTATAAGCAGCGACGGCTAGCATATGTCGATACTAGCCATACCTTTTCCGGCTCTTCCTAAAATATGTAATGGTCGATGAATCTCATCTTGCGAGTAGGGTGTGTTGGGTAGGAAACATGGTTGAACATACCTTACCTTACAACGATGCAGACACGGAAGGATGCCAAGTTCGTTCCTGAGGCAATCCAGGCTGGTGAAGGGCATTTGTAGCTGTTTGAGAGCTGCGATGTGTAGGTGGTGGAAGAAAGTTGGAGATTTCCGGCAAGATCTCGGAAGAGCCAAGGCTCGTTTATTTCAGAAGCGCGCTAGTCCATACACGGGTTAGACTATAATGAAAAGTTGGATGTCCTGGAACCTGTCGTAGGCACATGCAAATGCTGGCAGAGTTGCACGGCAGACAGCAGCAATGACGTTGGGAAACAGTTTGTGTGTGATTTGTGAAGTTTGCGCCATGGGGGAGAGATGATGTTGCGTGTAATCGAAGAAGCGGTCTCTTTCACGTGAAATGTCAGTGGCCATGCTTTCAACGGCGCTTATCCTGGGTGCCTGGCTATCCTTGCCCAGCTTTTCTTTCCGAGGGAGGGCACGCGTTCATCCCGTTCGTCTGCATCCGAGTCTCCGTCTTGTTCTGTCACCTCCTCGCGTTTGAATAGTTGTAGCCATTAGTCCGCTGCACGGCAATTCTTATACAAGAGATCTCGGTACATTCACATGGCCTAGAACCCCGCTAATATATAAGTTAACCGATCCACCGCCTTTCTCCATGTCTCTCCCGCCTCCTGCCACCCATCCGACTATGCCCCCGAGCAAAGGTACGCGAATGCCGCATGCACCCGATGATAGGAGTCGTGGACAGTGAAGTAGTTCGCAGGCTGATGGTGACCTTCCGCAGAAACTGCAAAGCACGAGTGCGTCTCGCCAGATGCGCTGCAGCATCTGCACTCGTACAAGTACTCAAGCGTCGACAAGTCATTTATATCGCGGTACATCCTCAAGCATTACGTACGCTCCCTCGGCTCTGCGCGCCTACGCCCATTTGATCTGTCTGACACATCTGACACTGGGTAGTGGAATGGCTTCGTGGAGTTGTTGCCGTTATGGCTCGCCCCGAATCTCGTCACATTGTTAGGCTTCTTCTTCATACTGGGGAATGTGGCTCTGTTGGAGCTCTATGTGCCGGATCTCGTCGGCCCGGTGCGTGCAAGAGACTGAACAAAGCAGAGAACAAGTGACTGATGTGTGTGAGCCCAGGCGCCATCTTGGGTATACTACAGTTTTGCATTTGGCATTTGGATGTACTCGACCATGGACAACGTAGACGGGAAACAGGCTCGTCGAACAGGAACGTCATCACCGCTGGGGGAGCTCTTTGAGTACGTTTCTTCACTGCCCAACGCGCCATTACTCAAAACACTGACGCAATGCCCACAAATAGTCATGGCATTGACTCGCTGAACTGCACCCTCGCCAGTCTCTTGGAAACAGCGGCTGTCGGTTACGGTACCACCAACATTGGTGCCTTCACTGCTCTTGTTCCTGTGCTACCAATGTTCTTCTCCACTTGGGAAACTTACCATACGCATACCCTATATCTTGGCTACTTCAATGGCCCAACAGGTATGTAGCATCTTCCACTCAAATGACTCTATTTATAACCTCCTCAATAGAGGGTCTCATCATAGCATGTACGTTCATGTGCATGTCCGGATACTTCGGGCCTCAAATTTGGTCGACCCCGTTGGTGCAATACCTACCCGCATATGAGGCATACCTAGGTGATATGAGCTTCCGGGAGATATGGGTGCCCATGATCTTGTTCACTTTCTTCGTTGCACACTTGCCAGCCTGCGTCGTAAACGTCGCACGCGCACGTCGTGCACAGAATCTACCAGTTCTGCCGCTATTTCTGGAATGGACCCCGCTCATCATCTTCGTGGCTTCCACCATGGCTTGGCTAGGTTCGCCATACTCTTTCATCCTCAAGAACAATCACCTGGTCCTCTACTGCCTCACCATGTCGTTGGTCTTCGGACGCATGACAACCAAAATCATTCTCGCTCACCTCACCCGTCAACCGTTCCCATACTGGACCATCATGCTGGCCCCTATGATCGGCGGTGCTGCCCTTGTGAATCACCCGTACTTCACCATTACTGGCACGACATTCGGACCCATCTCTGCGAACTTCGAACTATGGTACCTCCGTTTCTACTTTGTGTTTGCAGCTGTTGTGTATGGCAAATGGGCGCACTTGGTGATCACCAGTATTTGCGATTTCCTAGGCATCAATTGCCTCACGATCCCCTCGAACAAAGCAAACGAAAAGGGGGCAAAATCAAATGGTACCACACATGGCTTCCGCGCCGACAAAGGTCGCACGGATTAAAACATCTCAAATTACTCATCACAATCAACGACGACAACACATTCGCTTCTTCAATATCTTTTATTGCACGATTTCGTGCGCTATAGATTTTTACATGACAAATTACCACCATTACGAAAAAGTAGTAGTATATAATGTTTAGAAAGACCGGACCCGCCGCCTTCGTCAGGAAGAATATTGTCAACGAGTCTCCACCTGTTGCCTCGTTGCCTGGTTCTCTCGTCAGGCGGTTTTGCTCTATCGGCATGCGCTTCTCTGATCGGTTGCGCCAAGCGTTGCTTACAAAGGAAGGTTGTAGGAGGGGTGGGTAGAAGAATAGTTCTAATTACAGAAAAGCTACAGTAGGCTGCGTTACAAGGTTGCGTCCCATGCAGGGGACTACAGATGCAAGTAGCCGCAAGGATGGCATAGCCTCCTTGACACCAGGGCAATTATACACCTTGACGTCCTTCTTCTAGTCTCACGTACTTTGCAAGGTGTAGTAGTGGTGCATTCTGCTTAAGTACCTAAGTATGCAAGCAAGTCAGACGCCGCGCCACCGCCCGTCAGACATACCCTTCACAGCCCTTGTGCAGATAATGTGTAAGGCTTTTCGGCCTATGCGCAAACCACGGCTTGGGGGCGGAAAAGAGGCTGAAGAGAAAGAGAAAGATAAAGACCATCATTTTCTTATGCCAGTCTAGAGTAGAGCCGCTTCGTGACAATCACAGAGAGTGTTTTGGGACCGACCCTCTATTTCAATCTAGATACGACCCGGGATATCGCCAAAGATGACGTATCTCACCTGTAAAAGTTCTACAGCAGACTGTTCTACAAGAAACCAGGTTGTGGAAGCAAATCCCGATATAGCCGGCATTGGAGTAAGTGGTGTTTTATCTCTACACCCCCTAACTAGAGAACAATGTCGCAGCATCTTCATCAAATACTAAACTACTATACAGGTGATTGTAGGCTTCTTCGCTACGACATGTCTTGCCTTCCTCGTCGCCTTCGCCGTTCTTTTCCTCGATAGATATGACAGGGCCATGAAGTGGTTCCGGCGCCGATTTTCTTCCAACCACACACCGCACCCAGACGACCAAGACTCATGCCCGTACTGGCGGTCCCCACCATTCTGGTCCCGCGTTCTATCCCGCAACCTCCTTTCCCTGGCCGACACCCAACTCATAACAGGCCTCTCAATCCAGTTCGTCGCTCTCCTTCAACACTGCACGCTCTCCGTCTACCACTTCCAAATCGTCACCGAACTCGCCTTCCTCACCACTGTAACCCACCTCCTCACCGTCGTCACGCTACGCAACTATTTCGTAAAGTACCGCTGGATAAACCTGCCTCGCATATTCTTCATGCTCGCAAACCTCGGCCTGTTGGGCTACACGAGTTACGTGTCTTATTCATACGATATCGCAGGACTGGACCTGTCGACAAGCCTATCATGTTTTTTCCAATCTCCCCGGCCACCCTTCAAAGCTGCATTTGGCGGGAAATGGGCTGCCCTCCTCATCGGTGCTATCGGCGGCCACGTCGCCATCATCCTTGCCATGTATGTTCTCGCTGACGAAGACGACGACGCGGACGCCAATCGCCCGGCTCGTACTTCGAAGTGGGCGTGGGCTAAATGGATCGGTATGATGTTCAGGACGTGGGCACTTGCGCCTATTTATGCGATTTATGGCGTGTACATGGCGGGTACGGGATTGAAGGAGACGCAGGCATTGGGCAAGCCGAACGTGAACATGAAAGGAAGTGAAGAAATTTGGGGGTTTGGACAGTTTCTACCGGTGCTGCTTCTGGCATTGCCGATTTTTGTCGGGTGGGAGAGTTTCTGGGGTAAGTGAATCAAGGAGCATAGGCTCGTATTGAGAGTTTGGCGAACACTTTGCGTGATTTGGCTTCGACGAAGTGTTGCTAGAATTTTGACACGAGGCTATGAGATGATTGGGCTTGTGCTAATGGTGAATCGCAGAGGAAAAGGATAAAGACCCTAGGAATCGCTTCGATTGCAATCGTTACTCGCCGATGCCCAGAAGTAGAGATGCGCTCGACATGTTTGAGGTTCAGCAACCCAAAAGGAAGTTTTCGTGGGGTGCGTCTGTGGAGGAGAGAAGGACTGGTATGCAGGTTCCCTACAGTCCAGTTTTGACGCCAGGTAGGAATATGTCGAGTCCTTATTTAGGAGTGTTAGAACAGGCTGCGAGTCCTGGCCTTGGAAGATCGCGGAGCCCTTCTCGATTCGTGGAAGGCCTGAGATGAGCGGGTATATGGATCCAGTTAGGTGTGCTAGAGGTGTGGCAAAGGTTTGTATAATTCCAAGGCTATTGTTGTATAGATGAGATTTCGAGTCATAGAAATAGAATACATAGATACCAATTTCACTCCCAGTGTTCGCCCTCTGTCTCTACCCTTTCAGGTCCCTCCACGCAGCATGAAGCAAAACCACAAAACTCTGTCCCTCGGGACTACCTTTCAAGTACTGATCCCGATTATGCCAGTTCAACGGATCAATCGCCGGCCCCACGATCCCATTGCTCGTATTGATCTTCTGATCAACAATCTTCATCTTCTTCTCGCCCCAATCCACATATCTCTGACCGAAAGTCTGCGGCTCCAATTTGGCCATCCGCAAGGCTGTGGCCGCGAGAAGGGAAGTCCCACTGATCTCGCCCCACCATGTCGTGTCATTCAGATAGTTGCGAAGAAGACCTGAGGAATCGGTGTCAAGTTTTATAGTGCCATCGATGATTTCTTTGATGTATCCTTTCAATTGGCCTTGCTCGGACATGGTTTGTGAGGCAAGCGGCGATTTCTTCATCGTAGCCAGAACCCTCGACATACCTGCTGCCGCCCACGCATTCCCCGTACTCCACAGTGCATAGTCCTTTGTATGGTCGCCAATGATATGCAACCAAGTCCCAGATGGCTGAATCAACGCATCACGGTAATGTTTGCATTGCCGGGCTGCCTCTTTCAGAATCGAGACTGAGGATGTAGCTACTCCGTAGTATGCTAAGAATGGCGGGACCATGTAGACAAAATCTGCCCATAACTCAGGGTATGCCTCTCTATGAGAAATTGCGCCGTTAGGCCAGCGCGGTACATCGGTCAAAAGGTGTTTTTGCTGTCGGACGGCAGCGTCCCAATATTTTTGATCGGATTTGCCGATTAGGAGGGCGGGAATTCCAAGAGCGGCTGGGTCGCCGGCGGCTCCTGATTCATGCTGTCAGTGGCGCTCGTATATCTTACTTAGGGGAGTGGGGGGCAACAACATACCATCACCATCTACAAGAGTGTTTCCAGTCGTTGTGATAAAAGGCTTGACGTATTTCAGGGCGCTCGTGCTTGCAACGTTTAGAGTCGGCACTTTTCCTCCTGGAAATGGATCGTTCCAGACGCTGAGTTTTGGGGTGTTCCATTCAAGAAGGGCTTCGGCTACGGTCCCGTATTCCCATGAATGAGTGGCGACTTCGACAGCCTTTTGCAGGACGGTTCCAATTACTTGAGGGGAGACCATGATTGTTTCAATAGTGTCAAAGAGAAACTGCTGGCAGATGTATTGCTGTCTGGTTTAGCAGGATATCAAGCGATTTTGTAGCCGACTTCGTAAGGTCATGACAAATGACATGTTAATCCCGTGTACACGCTGTTGATCGTCTGAGAGAGTATTTTTAGTGAGTGATGCATGCGATTGTGCCATTCTGCAGACGTGGCTGAATGGCTCTTCGCTGAACTTCTTAGGAATGACCTTTTGGAGCGACAGACGGAGATTCAAGAAGGCTTGGAGGGGTCCACAGATACAGATGCGGACATTCCTAGATGGCGGTTTCAATGCCCATTGGTCTGAGATGTTTTGTCGTGGTAGCGTCATGAAGGCGAGACGAATGAATAAGTGAGCTGGGCTTAGTAACCCCGAGGCCGCTGGCGACAGCAGGGGGGGCTGCTATACGTATTATACACAAAGTGTAAGATTCTTGTATAGACTGAAAGTATGCATCGAGTTATTCTGAGATGGAAATTCGTATATATGCTGGATTTATAGATACTTAAGTAGATATCAAACAATGCAGGCAGGTTGTGGTCTATCAACGGAGCGGCTTTCTACAAACAGAAGAAAGGGGTCGGGATGAATAAACACTTTTACAATATCTCCGAATACACGGAAAGATAAGCATACGCAGAACAGGTAGAGTTAGTTTGTTGACTCTCTACATAACAATAGACCAACGACTATCTGTACTGGTATTCGAGTGGAGTCACGTGAGAGCGCGCTAGGCTGGACGTCAGGGTCATGAACCCCAACATCACTACTCCGTATTCCCCAGACGACTCCCTCCCAGCCGCCGCTCGGTGTCCTGTAGCGCAATTTAGTATCCAGAATCTCTTTAGAAGCCCGTCGGAAGAGTGACAAGTGCTTTAGGCCCCGTCCAGACACTCGGCTTGCTTCGGTCTAACAAACAACACAACCTGCATCAGTCCGTCGTCGTTCGGCGCACCACCATCGCGTGCTATCAAGTCCCAACAACGGTATTAGCAATAAGTCCGAGTCTGAAAAGCCCGATGCACTTCGAAAAGCCGCCTGTAAACGAAAGAATTATGCCCGACTACGTCGCGAACTTCCCCGCGTGATCCGTACTTCTGCTGATACGTAATAGTAATTAGTCCCCCAAGAACGCGTTGGATCATCGTCACCATGCGGTCGGTGCTTGCTCCTACTTTCGGGTCCACAAAGGAAGCGAATATCAGCACCAGCAAAGAGAATTTCACATCGCGTTGCTTGAGCCCGATAGGCTATCTTGGCCTATCACAATCGCGTTGTTCCAACTCGTCGCGAGTGTGAGTGACTATAAGAACGCTGCTTTTCCCGGGTTCCCAAACCCTCCAGGACCACTACGCTCAACCGATTCCTCTCTGATAGGCAAAAGTGCCCTCATTTGGCAGCTAGACACTTTCGACTGCGCAAGATGAACACTCACTCGACCTCCGAAGTGGAGAAAGGTTATGTCAGCAACAACTACGGGAAGCATGGAAACGATACAGCAGAGCCGTTCGTGCACGGCCCTTCGACGGTCGCAGAGGCGACAGGAAGAGGAGGTGACACGCATCGTGGGTTGAAGAGTCGGCACATTCAGTTCCTGTAAGATTGATATATATCGTGCTTTGCTCCGGGCTACATACTGATGTCGATGCAGTGCCTTGGGCGGTGCAATTGGGACAGGCCTCTTCGTAGGTTCTGGTGGCATTTTGGCTCTTGTTGGTCCTGCACCACTGTTCATGGCATATCTGTCGATGATGATAGTGGTGTGGAATGTGATGAACAATTTGGCTGAAATCGTCACTTACCTCCCCATGAAAGGCATTACTATCCCATACTTCGTCAAACGCTTCGTAGACCCTAGCCTGGCGTTTGCCGCAGGCTGGAACTATTGGTATGCGTACGCAATTTTAGTCGCCGCGGAAGCGACAGCAGGCGCCATTCTACTCGATTATTGGCAGACCTCTGTTCCTGCAGCAGCTTGGATCACCATCTTTCTCGTTGTCATTCTACTTCTCAACATTGTCGCTGTTGGTGTATTCGGCGAAGCTGAGTTTTGGTTCGCTTCCATCAAGTTTCTTACCATCATGGGCCTCATCATCCTAGGTTTTGTCATTATGCTTGGTGGGAGCCCGAACGATCAAGGACGGCTGGGCTTCCGCTACTGGAATAACCCTGGAGCATTCAAGCCGTATCTGGTTGAAGGGAGTACCGGAAAATTTCTGGCCTACTGGACGGCATTTGTTCGAGCTGGTTTCGCTTTCATTACTTCCCCCGAGCTGATTGCTCTCGCAGCTGGCGAAACCGTTGCTCCTCGCCGAAACATTCCAAAAGCGGCAAAGCGGTTCGTCTGGCGTCTCGCCATCTTCTATGGCTTCGGGTCGTTCATCATCGGTGTCATTGTGCCTTCCGACGACGAGCGCCTTCTGTCCCCAAGCTCCAACGCTACCGCATCCCCCTTCGTTATCGGCATTGCCCGCGCAGGAATCAAGGGTCTCAACCATGTCATCAATGCCGCTGTATTGACGTCTGCTTGGTCGGCTGGGAACGCCTTCCTGTTCTCGGGCTCCCGTGTTCTGTATGGAATGGCTCTCAGCGGTGATGCTCCCAAAATCTTCGGCAGAACGAACCGTAATGGCGTGCCGTACGCGGCAGTCTTGGCTACCTGGGCCATCGGACTGTTGGCATACCTCAACGTATCCAACACGGGCGCTCAAGTGTTCACCTGGTTCAGCAACATCTCGACTATCTCTGGTTTCATCGCCTGGATTGTTGTCATGATTACTTACATCCGCTTCCGCAAGGCACTCGTCTTCAACAATCTTCTCCACACTTTACCTTTCAAAACGCCTTTCCAGCCCTATTTTGTGTGGTTCATCCTTCCTCTCGTCTCTATCCTGACCCTTACCAATGGCTTTCAAGTCTTCTTCCCGAAGAATTGGTCTGCATCCAATTTCCTAGCTGCATACATCACGATTCCAATATTCATTGTATTGTACTTAGGCCATAAGCTGTGGTTCCGGACAGCGTGGGCGATCAAGATTAGTCAGATTGATGTTATTAGTGGAAAGCGCGAGATGGACGAGATGTGCGCAGTTGATGAGGAACCAGTCCCCAAGAACTTCTTACAGCGCATGTGGTTCTGGGTTGCTTAATGCTTTTTGCATGATAAACACTCATGGTAGGTTAGATTCCAATATAGAGTGAGGTTTTTGATGTCATCTCAAATTTCTTCAATCAGCTCTTTGTTCGAGTGGACTAATGTTGACTCCCCAACCTCTGCTCCACATGAGAGTGGGCTGGGCTGGGCTGGGCTGGTAGTACTGCCTATCACAGAGCGACTACAAGAGCAGCACATGCTATATGGTGTATCTTCAAGACTTGGAAAAATGACGCATCGGCGATACTGCCCTGTTGTGTTCTTTTCCCCTCCCAGAGCCTTTGGCAATCGCACGACATAAACGCTCAACCGTACTTCTGCGCTTGTTACCATACCGCTCCATATCGAGCCATAGAAACAAACCCTATAGCTATCTTCCATCTTCTCCCCTCTCATAGATCACATGCTCACTTATGAGAACATATGAACATTGGCATCCATGAAGCTAGCCTCGGTGATCTAGCGCCATCTCAATCCCAACGACCTTGGCCCCATTGTCGGCTTACCACACCTTTCGTCGGAACAAGATAGTCAGCGCCAGCCACAGTAGCCCAATAAACCACTAACCGAAGGGCTTGCAGCTAAGCATTATCTCATATGGTTATAATATCTACATTCTTTACAAACATCTCGCTTGGCGGCCGCACTTACGATTCAGCTCGCCTATAGACTTTGAAAGGAGTGGGCCACCACTCGGGTGGCATTATGTTCCGATTGAGTTCAGCCCTCCCGCATTGAGGATCTGCAGAATGGGGGTTGTGCGAGTTTACGCAGCTACGCCTCGTTGCCTACTTTTGTCATTCGATTGGCGAGAGGCCATTTTGAGCGGAGGATCTACTGCTCGTGCACATAAGCATGTGATACCCACACTGTTGTGAGAGCTGGCAAGGTTTCAAATGCGGAGATGTATTCAGCCCATGGTTGCTCAGGGCGTCTGGGTTGGGCTTATAGTCCGGGCTGATTTCTTCCTTGTTCTCTTATTGCTGTCCTCCTAACTTCCCTTTTTTTGACCTTTATCAATTCAATTCGTCTCAACATATACTTTCTCATCGGATTTTGTACTTCATTGAAGGAGATATGGGAGATATATCGAGCACCGATGCACCTTGGGGCAGGCGCCTTGTCATCTGCTGCGATGGTACTTGGCAGTCTAGCGTCAGCTCTGAAGACAACGTCCCTTCCAATGTCACCAAACTATGCCGTGTCATAGCACACATTGGAACGGATGACGAAGATCCTCAGAAGAAATGGCATCAGCTCGTGTATTACGACAGCGGTGTCGGCACTGGCAATTTGAGCGGTTCGGAAAAGAACCGTCAAGGTGGAACTGGAGCTGGGCTTGCGGAGAATGTTATCGAAGCGTATAATTTCATCGTCTTGAATCATTCGCCAGGCGATGAAATCTTCTGCTTTGGATTCTCTAGGGGCGCGTATACGGCACGCGCTGTTGCGGGATTGGTCACTGATATCGGCGTTATCCGACCTATTGACATGCAACTCTTCCCACAGATCTACCGCGCGTACATGTCGAACGATGAAGGCCTGCCATTTCGAGAGACACAGGCATGGAAGGATTTTGTGGACGGTAAATTCACCGAAAAGGGCATCGAGTTGAACAAGAAGGGTGAGATCAACACCCTCAAGGATCGTGCACAAAGCTGGGAAATCTATCCCCATCATCATCTAGTCCCTGATGAAGCGAGTCGAAAGGTCAAGGTCATTGGAGTGTGGGATACGGTGGGAAGTCTCGGAATTCCTGATGTAGCGTTCTTCAACAATGCGAACATGCGGACGCAGTATGGATTTCACAATGTCAAACTGAATGAGAGTAAGTCTGAGCAATATCTCTGGGTGGCACAAACAGGACTAACATATTGTAGATATCAAGCATGCTTTCCATGCCCTAGCTTTGGACGAACGGAGGAAGGCCTTTCGTCCCACACTGTGGTACATTCCAAAAGATCTTCCAGCTCGACTCGCAAAAGAAGGAAAGCAGCTTCCAGAGCTCAAGCAAGTCTGGTTTCCCGGAGTCCATATCAACTGTGGCGGCGGCTCCGATGATCCCATCATGGACATGAAGGGTGATCTAGAGCGTACGTACTCATCCCCCTATGATTATTCATCAAGGTTCTGTTCGTGTCAGATGAATTGACAAGACACCAGACCTATCAACCGCAACCTTCGTATGGATGCTTCATGTAATCTCTCCACACCTGACAATCGACCAATCCGCCTTCAAATCTTACATGTCCCAATATCAACGTTGGCTCGACCATGTTCGTTATGCTTGCACATACCACCACGCCGGGTGGACTGATTGGATTGCTTCGAAAATACCAAACATACCTATCATTAACCCAGCCAAGGATCCACTCAGCCCACCAAAACGCGATCCAGTACATACACACCCGAACTTCGACTATGGATGGGGCACAGGCCCGATCTTGGACTCTTACGAAGGCATGTACAAGTTAGCGGGTGCTGTGCCTCGTGTCCCTGGGGCGTGCAAGACCGAGATATACGATGCGAAGACCCAGGAGTACAAGCTGGAAGATTTATCCAAGCACGGTGAGACGAACGAGTATATCCATCCCATCTGCGAGTATCGCAAAATCATTCGTGGAAAAGAAGATAATTCCGCTCTCAAAGCTTTCACACGCAAGTACGAGCCGAGCGGCGAGAAGGGGCGTTTTTGGTGGTACAGAGATGGCTCTCAGAAACCGGTTCCGGAGTGGGTGATTTTGGAACATCATGAACATCTGGAAGGGCTTGGTGTGAGCGAAGCTGGGGAGGTGAATTTTGAGAGAGCTTGGTACGAGCAATGCGAACAGAATAAGGAAAGAAAGGACATTTTGAAGACGGTTGGGTATCAGAGGGATTTCCTCGATTCGTTGGACGAGAAGAATGACTTTCAGGTTGGGAAGAAGGAAGGATGGGTATATCCTTGAGTGATGGGGAGTATTTCTTCGGATACTGGAGATTACATTTCTAACCCATCATTATATGAATGGAAAGATATTTGCCCTTTCGTGCGATGCATCCAAGGAATGTACATCGTGGTTCCCCTCCTTTTTATGACTCGGCACCACCTTCTCTAGTCTCTTCCCCCACTTGATTGCTTCCTCAGGCAAAGCCTCATAGGTAATTTTCTGCAGCGCTCCAGGATTTATCTCCGGTCTTCCCGCCAATGAACCTTCTTCGGGTTTTTCGATCGCTTGCTTATCAACTCCGTCTTCATCCCTGAAGACTTTCTTGTTTTGCGAATTCGGATTCTGGACGCGCATGCTGGACGAACTGCGTCCAGAGTCCTACCTCCCTAAAGGCAGCTTGCCCAGTTGGATGTTTAAGGGTCCAGAGAACAACTTTCATTTCGGAGAGCGGCGGATAATTCATCGACAGTGAAGAGGATCGTATTAGGGGACAGGATGGCGGCGAATGTTAGGGACGCGGGACCGGCGCCAATCAGGGCAATTTTCGAGTGTGCATTGCTCTTTAATGTGTGGCAGGAATCATAGCTATACTATCAGATGAGAATTAAAGATTGGGAGAGCTCGGATGTAATATCTTCCAGAAAGTGTGGATATTTCTGCCGCTGTAATGGGGCATTAGTGTTGTTTTGGAATGGTTGATTTGAATGAAAAATGAACAAATGATTTAATGCTGTAGAAGGTGAGTAAAATGCTCGTATAATTGATGCTTGGAGAAAACTTGACAAAAGCTTTATATTTGTCGTATTCGGTCCTCCCTGGTTAACACTATTAATTATCGTCAACTCGGGAGCGTGTTCGGATTCGAAGTTTAGGGCACACTCTGAGTAGCCAGAGCGCAACATTAACCAACAGTCCTACGTATTTAAATGTTCCAATGGCGCTACACATGTCGCATTGAATGGATTGTACATCGCTGTTTTACTGGGCTAAAGTGCGACATGTGTGTCCTAATGCTCGGCTGTCTGTTGCGGGCACGGAAGCTCGATCTATGGCCGGTATGTTATACGAACTCACTATCGCACTCTGCCACTGGTGTTACGCATTCTACAGGAGACTTTGTTGATTGTTGAGCTTCCATGTTCCATCTATAGATACTGTATTTATTAGTCTTTCTTTCGTTCCGCCATATCAGTGCTGAGGTGATGACACATGTAAGCGAGCTGTCTCACTTTGAACCCACATCTTGCCCCTTGATCCAGCTCTTTACCCGTGCAGTCGTTACATATATCCTTAGGCCACCTAACCGCGCTTTCCTAGCGGACCCAAGGCTTGGACTGTGACATTGATCTCGGCGCCGTGCGATAACTCCCAGTCGTATCACATCGGAAGCGAACAGCTGTCATCGTGACCGCAAATGGCTGGATAGCATGGCACCCTGGACATGCGCCCAGCAGCAAAATGTGTTGAAGTGATAGAGCCAAACTCTTCATATCACCAATCTCAGCCGTCTGCACAATCCAACAGGACGATCAAAGGAATGCAGGTTCACAAGCACGGACGGGTTCTTGGTTCTGTTCCAGCAACGCCGAGTCATGGTGATGCCGCACTGTCTGCCTTTCCCGTGTTGACGAGAAAGCCCGATGTGTCCGCACTTCATCTCGGCCACTATCCATCTATGTATGTACACGGATACTCCGTACAACACGAGGCTGTCGGGAAACGGAAGAATGGGGTGGTGCAGGGCTACGAACAAACGCAAACGTGCGTCGTCGTCATCGCCGCCGACAAACTTCATACAAACGCTCAAGACACTCGCAGAATACTGTGTGAACTCGGGTCCTCTCCTAACAATCAGACCAATCCAACGTTGTGAAGCAGTGTGGCACTTATGCCGCCTTGTGAATACTGTTTGGCCAGGACCCCTATTCTTCACCTCATCTCCTATGCAGCGAATCAGAAGCCGGCATCAGGACTAATAGCGCGAAGCTAACTGCATAAAGGCCGTTTCTCGCCCGAAAGGGAATACCAAACCGTTTCCCCAGACTACCGCTCATTTCACGATGCACATGTGCTGTACATCAGATCTTTTTCGAGTCGTAGTTTGCCATCATGCCTGTCCGTGTTAAACCACTTGTGGGTTTGCATCTATAGCGCTCATTTGGCGACTCGCAGGGACCCCTATCGTTGTCAGCGGCCCCATAGTCACGGCAGCGGACCTCAAAACCACTTCATCTCCCGTTCAACTTTCTTTCTGCGTAAGGCTTCTGCTCGATCACGCCTCGCACACGCAAGCCCGGCCGTTGTGCCATAGTCACTCGTTTCACCTTACGTTCTCTAATACCCATTCCCTACGTATAACGAATAATCTCCACCCAAGTCTTCACCATCCTTAGTATAAACAACGCCAGAATGAAGTCTGCGATTGTTGCCGCGCTCGTTGGATCGGCGGCTGCTGCTGCTCACCAGGGACATCAGGGCTTTCACTTCCGTCGCTCTGCCAGTGCTGAAGATGCCTGCACCGTGTACACGACTATCTATTTGACAGCCAGCGCAAGTGAGTAGTTCAGCATCTGCGCACAAAGTGGAACGTGAGAATTTGCGCTGATATGTTTCAGTTCCTGTACCCTCTTCGGTCAAGCCCTCCGCCATCTCCACCACTTCATTGTACAGCGCTTTGTCGTCTGCGTCTATCTATGTGCCCCCACCGAAGCCCACTACCCCGTCGGTCAATGCCCCTGCGCCAGTTCCGTCATCTTCGGTCTACGTGCCCATCCCGGCTCCTTCGCCTTCCAAGCCAGCGCCAGTTCCATCATCGAAGCCAGAGCCAGTTCCATCATCCAAGCCAGAGCCAGTTCCATCATCCAAGCCAGAGCCAGTTCCATCATCCAAGCCAGAGCCAGTTCCATCATCCAAGCCAGAGCCAATCCCGTCGCCGTCCTCAGTCTACGTGCCTGTCCCGGTTCCTTCGCCTTCGAAGCCAGCGTCAGTTCCTTCGTCCTCAGTCTCCGTGCCCGTGCCAGTTCCTTCGTCTTCAAAGCCAGCACCAATTCCCTCCACATCTTCGAAGCCCGCTCCTGTGCCAAGCTCTTCCCAGCCTCCTGCGAAACCCTCTTCCACGAAGAGCGAGAAACCCAAGCCTACTGGCGGTAGCGAATACTCCAAGAACCTTGTCCCCAACGGCCAGAAATTGTCCATCACATACACCCCATACGCTAGCAATGGCCAGTGCATGTCTGCTTCCCAGGTGCAGACCGACATCGCTAAGATTGCCGGTCTTGGTTACCCCAGCATCCGTGTCTACAGCACCGACTGCGGTGTCTTCGAGAACGTTGTCCCTGCCGCTACTAAGCACGGCTTGAAGATCACCTATGGCATCTTCCTCGATGCTGCAAAGGGCCCTGGCTCCGCTGGCGCCAACGAGCAGCTCGATGCTATCATCAAGAACGCCCCCAAGGACAACTTTGCTATGCTTATTGTCGGCAACGAGTACATTTCGGGCCACGGTGGATCTGCTGCCACCCTTGCTCCTTACATCAAGACTTGCAAGGAGAAGCTCGTTGCTGCTGGCTTCCCATCCACCATTCCCGTCACCACCACCGAGACCGTTGGCGCTATCGAGCAATACGGAAAGGCCTGGTGTGATGTCATTGACGTCCTTGCCGCTCAGATCCACCCCTTCTTCGACGGAGGTATCTCTGCCAGCGGTGCTGGTGAGTTCGCCGTCAAGCAGCTTGCCCAAGCCGCCAAGATCTGCCCTGAAGCTGCTGCTCGTGGATCCTACGTCACTGAGATTGGATGGCCCGTTGGTGGCCAGGCTAATGGCGCCGCTATCCCCGGTGTCGCTGAGCAGAAGCAGGCTATCGACAGCATCATCAAGTCTATTGGTGAGAAAGCCACACTTTTCTCTTGGCAGAACGACGACTGGAAGGCTCCTGGTGCCTTCGGCGTTGAGCAGAAGTTCGGCTGTGCTGACGCTTTGTCGTGAATGTCGGGATCTTGTGTGAGGTCAGGAATTCCATGTATGAAAGGGAAAGAGTGAGAAGATTGGTGGTTCGATGTCGATACGGTGGTACCTTTGAATGATCCACCATCACCTATATGACTCGAGTCTCCCTCTGCCAATTGTGATTGTCTACTGTCATGTTTTATGGTTTTGTTGTATTTTGCTTTGTCCTGTCTTGTACGTGAGCATTGTCCTAATTGATCAGCATCATTTAATTGCTAGTGTAATTGTTCCATTGCCCTGGATGAAATGAATCCAGGCGTTTTCACATGTTTGCAAAAGTGAGTGTATGGTCGATGCTGTGATTCTCACGGTGATTTATCGGAGATTGGGGACGTTTGGTGCGTGGTGATATCTTAGTAACTTCGCCGTTGTTGCGCAGGTGGGGTCGGAAGGAAACCATACGGTACAGTAAGATGATGTTTCCGGATCTCGCGCGTACATATGGTGTCCATGCAGGCTGACAGTATTGGGATATTTTTCTTTATAAATAACGGAAGACGCGAAATGACAAAACGACATCTGACATCATCTTGGGGCGCGTATAGCTTAGGAATGAGATTTGAATGGCTGCGGTCCATATAACACTGAAGTCAGATTACCGAATGAATAGATAGATAGATCTGTTCTAGGTACTCTGTACTAATCCTTTACGCTCACCAACACGGTTAAATCTCCTTCAAGCTCGACGACACGTCAAGTCTCAAGACTAAACCGGGCAGCAAACAATGCTTCTCAAGATACTAATGAATTATATAGGTCCAATCCGAAAAAAACCAGTAAACCAAAATTGTTTTCCCCTCCAACACAATTGCAAAACTAGACACCATATCTTTCCCATCCAAGCATCCACTTCCCTACTGCAGAAACAGCTCACCACCCCAAACCCCCCAGGTAAACCCCACCCTCTTTTCACCCTCACTCGCCTCATCAACAACATCAGCCCAGTCGCCTACGCAACGCAAAATATCCCCCCGTTTCCCTGGTTTCCCCTCTTCATCTATCAATAGTACAAGAAGTAGCCATTTCCCATTCGCTTCGCAGTCGATTTCGGGATGCATTGCTGGCTGAGCTTGAGACCCTGCATGCCGGTACAGCGAAGTGTTGATTTGTCCAGACTGGTTGACGGAAGTGAGATGTGAGAGGAGAGAAGCCTGTAGACCCAGTACAGATGGTGGTGTTGTCATTGTCGCGAGAGTATTGGGGGATGAGGGCTTTGGGGTTTTGATCGTTATAACGATCAGGTGGGTTGTCGGCGGTGTATTTGCCTTCGAGGGGGAAGAGGTAATAGGAAGAGATAGGTATTGGTAGCTTTTGATATTACTGTTCATTGGCACCACTACTCATGGAACATCAGTTCAGTCCTTTGCCGAATCGCACTTGCATGGGAGTTTCACCGTAGAGGATATCATCCTCTTTGGGTGAGAGTAACTTACCGCTCTGCACCTCCTCGAACATTGCAAAGTCCGCGGTGACAATGTCGAATACCAATCCTTCTTTTCCTACATCCTCTTCTCCGTCTTCTTTTCTTACACTTCTTGTATTCTCTAGGTCTAGCCGTCGACTTACATCGTAGTAGGGCTGACTTTGCACGATCCCAATGTCGTCTACGTGACACGTGTAAAAGTACTGTGAGAAGGGGGTTTTGGAGAGTGTTTTGGAGGGGGAGGAAGAACTGGTGGAATAGCGTAAGGCGTGGGTCATGCGGCCGAGCTCGGGGGAGGGGGGTATGTTGAGCACTACAAGCCAGGGAAGAAATGTTAGGTACAGTGTATATGCGAGGGATAGTTGAGCATCAAGTGTTTCGGAGATGATGTATCAAGATCAAAGCAGCAGGCACATGAATATGGAATTCTCCCTCAAGAAGGAAACGAGGAATTGCAAGGCGGTTTGACGTACAATCTCTAAAGTGCATTTTTGTCCATCGTAGGAACATGGCTGCTGATTCTTCGGTCGGTTCTATGAGCTGGGGATGCACCACCATGATCCCGGGACGACGTGCTGGTTGGAGGGACACCATCGTGGCACTTTGGTTTTGAATTAAAATGGCAGGGTTGAAGTTCGTCGCCGGATGAGTAGGGTATGGGTTGATGTAAGGTAGGGAAACAGAAGTGAGAAGCAACGTTCTGATACCCAAGTTTCCAAGCGGAATTTGCAGAATTACTATTCTGAGAAGATTGAAAACATTGGGTCGAAATGACTACTACTGCGAGAGCATCGTTAGCGTGACTTCTCACAGAACAGGAGCTGAACATCCCCACCCTGAAGATTCCGTACGTTGTCACGTTGTGTATCACCTCTATCTCGAGCTATGTTCCCGAACACAATTAGTAGTAGCTATGGGACGTTTTATACCCGACTGCTCGCAGCCTCCGCCCCTAGTGCACTCAGCTCCACCAAAGTCAGCTCGGCCCCGTAGCCGGACGCCTTATTCAGGCCGATCTTCCCATCTTGAAATCCCCGCATCTACATCGTATCTGATGCATGGTTTATGGTTTATGGTTCATGAGAGAAAATCAAAATGCTCAGTTATGGTGGGCAATAAGACTGAGCCACGTACTGGTGTACTACAACAGGTACCTAGAACCAAACTCAGTTCTCTGGTCACAGCAATTTGGCACGTTGCAAACGAGATCTTACACCGCTGATCTACGAATACCCCGCAACTTTAAAAGATTGGAGCCACAACCTTGGTGGGAAGGGCGAAGTCCTAGGTTTCTTCGGAACCCGGTATCGCAGGTAAATTCCTTGGGCGTCAGCGTTACCTACAGCACACCCATCCAATCGAAAGACGCAGGTTATTGAATGGGCCCGTGGTTAACAGCGAATAGAAAGAAAAGAAGTCTATGTTTCCTCGCATCATGAAATCCAGTCTACACAGTTGAAGTATCAACAACCATCGCATTCGCAGCGAGGGGCTATCTGAAATATCATTCATTCTAGCGGCTTAACACAACCGGCCAGCACCATACTCAATACTCATTCATGTCGGCGACTCCATGACCCAGATGCTGTTGCAATCAACGCCCGATTATCCTAGGTATACCAATACAGTTCTGAATACGCAAATGAGGAAAAGGTAAAAGCCGTTTGACCACCCAGTGCAAGATGCAATGCCCCCATGCTACCAAACTCCGTCTCTCCATGCCTACCCCCACGCATCGCGTACTGGTTCCTACGAGATCTTTGCCAGGTGCAAGAAGATCGTGCATTTCTCCACATCAACTTGCTCCTTTGGGTCCTTGCTCTCCGGCTTTCCCTTTCTATCCTTCTCTGCTACAATTTCTACTTCGACCCGATTCACTCCTGCGCCAAGTTTGGCTTCAAAAACAGGTTCACCCTTCTTCTTACCCCCTTCAAGACCATGGTGAATAGACCCATTGATGCCCGCAGTGACGGGCATGCGGTTCCCCTCGAAGGTCTTGCTTCCGTTGACAGAAACAAAGAGACGATATCCACGGTTTGTGAAAGCAATGGGGATATGCGGTATGATCTGAAGATAGGAGTGGGTTTGTGAGAGCATCATGGTGACACTGTGCGAGGTCTTTGCTTTGTTGGCAGGCACTACAGCGGACCATTGTTTTGCTAGATTGAGGGCAGGATGTGTGTTGAGTACGATCTTGGGTATAAGTGCTTCGGCCGTACCTATGCTTGTTAGCGGTCAATGGCATCGACGTTTTACTGGGAAGACTCACTCTTCAATGGCACTTTTCTGAAGTTCTCAAAACGAGGGGTGACAGGAGGAACATGGTAAGTCGGCGGTTGATGATATTGATTTGCATAGGAAGCTTGATGGTTGGCTTGCCCATTCGGGTGTGGGCTACCACTAGTCGGTCGAGCGAAGCTTTGCGGTGGAGGCATGACTGGATGTGGTGTATGTGCCGGAACACTCACTGGTCGGCTCTGGTTATCCGATGCGTTGCTGGCCGGTCTAACAGCGTTCAAGGCAGGTGATTGAATGTCTTGCTTGACGCCATTCGATGCTGGGGGCGATCCTGCAGTCTGGGTCTGTGGGATTGGCACCGAGGGTATGGACGATGCTGGACCCCGCGGACCTGTGAAAGGATTGGCAGGCAATGGCGTATTCGAGATCCCAGCTGATTTGGGTCTGGGTGATCGTGTGCCGTTCATGCTTTCCATTACGTGCTTTTGTTGCCGTTTCAGGGCTTCGTTGTCAACAATAAAGCTTGGTGTAGCGGATTTGCGAGCTCGTGGGGTATTTGGATCCGATACAGGGCTTTGTCGGAGCTTGAGCTTCAAAGCCTGCTTCGGCGGTGCAGATTGGACAGTAGAAGGGGCAGCAGCAGACATGTTAAGCTTGAGTTTTGGTTGGGGCGGTTCCGTAACCTTTGCCTTTGCTTCTGCCAACCTCTTTGTGAATCTTTCCTCGAGCTCAATAGAGACATTGTACAAATCGCTGCCATCTTCGTTGTAATCGCGTGCGTTCTTCCATATCATGCTGGTCATCTGCGCGAACGCATCCCAGCTTTTCAACTCGGTAATACCAGTGGGTGCATTGCGACCGATTACACCCCGCACTTTCTTCTGCACTGCGTTCAGTGATACAGGCTCCTTGATAAGCTGGTAGTAGTCCTTGAGCGACCGGCTGGGTAGTTGGACAAAGGGTAGGAAGATTTGGAGGCCGCTTCTACGTATGGTCAGCTTTGCGCATGGTCTCGGTGCGTTCGAGGCTTACTCTGGCTCTACGTATTCAATCAGTTCTCGGATGATCTGGTCCTGGGCTTGTTGGAACGTCTTTCCTTCGAAATCGGGGCTGTCATCTTCATCGTCTGGAGCAATAGAAGCCGAGTGCCTCAGCTTAGACGGGGCAGGAGTCATCGACTGTGCCGCCACTGTCGCAGCCGCACGCCGTGGTCTCTCGGCAGAAACCTCTGATGTAGATGTCACCTGTTTCGGTGTTGCCGGCTGGGCACGTGGGGTTCGTGTATGTGAGAGGGGCTCCTCTCCAGGCAAGGGCGTAGGTTGGGCAGTATAGTTCTGGGTTCGATACGCCGGATTGTTCTTGACCATCCAGTTGGACGCGGTCTTGCGGAGACGCTCGGCATCCTCGTACACGATCGACTTCTTGTCGTTGAAGGCCTTTGCGTTGTTGACGAGCCGTTTCTGATCGCTCTCGACCTGTGCGAGGTTGACGTATTCGCCGCGGTTGAGCTTGCCCTGCGGCACATCAGCCTTGATTCTCTACATCCCATCACATGCTCTGTCGGCATGATGGGGGTTGGCTAGAGAGGGTAGGGTAGGGTAGGGTACCTCGATGGTGTCAATCGCAATGGGCAGTTTAATGATGTCGTAGTACTGGGGCAGCACATTCTACCTCAAGTCATTAGCGGGGCGAGCGAGCGGGGGGAGGTTTGGCGTACCTTGTCGGGTAGGGTGAGGAAGTGGGTAGCGATGGGGCGGCCGCTGTAGTGCAGTTGTCAGTCGCAGTCGCAGCAACAGAGCCCCGATGGCCATTCTAGCCGGGCTCTCTGTTTAACGCGCAGGTACTTACGTCTTGTCCTTTGCTTGCTTCAAGCTCTCCAGAAACCTCAATCCCTGTGTCCGTGTCGTCTCCACCGTCTCGCCCGTGCTGATATCGTCGCCCTGCTCGTGTTCATCGTCAGCATTGCGATTCTTGCCCATCTATTTGCCCGGTCCATTTCCGTCCGTTTCCATGTCCGCTTCCGCTCCCGCATCCACATCCGCATCTTGATAGTCGTAGGTGGTTCTCGCATCGTCGGCGGTGTTGCGGAGAGGGGAGGGATGGTCTCCCGTCGAACCAGGTCGTCGTCGCGCACCCCCATCCAGGACGTATCCCGCATCGCGCATCGCAACCATCGCCTGCCGCCGTGTGCATCCCCAAGCCTGCACCGACAATGCGAGAGCCACCACATCCCCACAGTAGTGTGCACGTACCGGTAGTTTTTGGCGCTTTGAAGGCCGTCCGTCGTTTTCACCCGCCGCACCACCAGCAGCTTTGCGCTTGGATGCGCTTTCCATTGCGCAGGAACCGTAATCGCGTAGGTTTAATGATCGTATACAGGCAGGTTTGACTGTCAGCAGCGCGTCTGGCGTTGGCGCATCCTTGTGCGTAGTTGGGTGCTTGATTCTCGACATGAAGACGCGCCGCAAGGACGAGCTTAGTCATATACATATCACGTGCTCAATATTGAATGGTTGACATCCAAGTACTGTGTACATATACTCCGTACAGTACGTCGTAATGTACGAAGTACATGTATTGCCATCAATGCCTTATAGATACTGCCTACAGTTTGCTACAGTTGCGATTGGGACTGGACACTCTATACAAGCACGCAGCAGCGGGAAACGAAATCGATCCACTGAGCCAAAAGTCTGTTCTCTAATAAAGTCCCTGGTAATGCAATCCAGGGTATTCCGATTTCAATACTACCAGCACGCAAACGAACCATATACCGTCAGAACAACCCGGGAGCCCATGCTAACATCGCCATCTAGTCCTAAGACTTTTTAGCCGCTTCGGTCGCGTTCTTCTCGAACTCTTTTTGGGCTTCCTGCTCCTTCATCTCTCGCACTTTGGCAAGTACAACCTCGCGGAAGATGGCGCCCTTAGCCAGCCTGCTCAGGCGGCCCGGCCCTTTGCCAAACGCGCCGGGCTTTGCTGCCTCTGTTGTCCCTTGACCCGCGGGGGTACCGTGGTTTGCTGTTATCGCCTCACCGGCTGCCTCGTGTGCATTGGCGGGCACGTCTGCTTCTCCAGGAGCCTCGCCTTCGTCGTCTTCTTGCATCTTGAGGGCCTCGATGCGATTGGCCAACTTGACCAGCTCGATGCCACGCTTGAGGCGTGCTTTGGCGACGTACGCGCGGATCTCGGGTAGCAAATTGTGGTCGGAGGCCGTCTTGCCGCTGAGCCAGATATGCTTGAGAGCGTCCTATACCATGATTAGCCATGTACCAACTCCTAAAACTGGTACAACTCATACCTCGCTGGTAGGTCGCATGGCTGGGTCTGGCTGTAGCAATAAAGTGATGAATTCCTTTGCATCCTTGCTGACATCTTTCCAATACCGCTCGTGGAAAATGACACGGCCATTTTTGCATTCCTCGATCAAGTCTGCTAGATTCTCAGATCGGAAAGGCGAGTATCCGCACAGAAGGGTGTATGTAATGACTCCCATCGACCACATATCTACGGGCTTTCCGTGACCTTTCTTGAGCATAACCTCAGGAGCGGCGTAGCCGAAGGAGCCAGCCATGGTGGTCAGCACCTCGTTCTTGGAGTCGAGCATCTTGGCGATACCAAAATCGGCAAGCACAAGGGAGGAGTTGGGGTCGGACGAGAGATAGAGAAGGTTTTCTGGCTTGAGATCTAGCGATAATCAGCAAACAGCTTCAACGGTACGAGACAGTAGTCCCACCTCTGTGCACAACATTGTTCGTGTGAAGATAGTCGACAGCTGTGAGCACCTGCCGAATAGTCTCGGCAGCGTCCTTTTCTGTAAACTTGCCCTTCTCGCAGATGCGGTCGAACAGCTCACCGCCCGTCGCCAGTTGAGTCACGATGTAGTATTTGTCGCGCGACTCGAACCAGTCATGAAACTTGACAATATGCGGGTGCTGCATGCGCTGTAGCATCTCTAGCTCGTCGTAGACCATCTGCTCGTTGCCCCGAACATTCTTCTTCAGGATGATCTTGACCGCGACCTTGCCCTCGGGACAGTCGGCCTCACGCACGATGCCGTAGGTGCCGGCACCCAGTGTCTTTCCAAAGCGGTATCGGGATCTGCCATCATTGTACTCAGCTTGATTGTTGCCTGCGAGGCATTAGAGGGGCGCGAACTTTCTATCGTAACTTTCAGGCTGACCGTGCAGCTTGTTGAGCATGTTTGTCACTGCGATTGGCCGTCAGCACATATTTTCGGCAGAATAAAAGCAGCAAAGAGAAGAGGCAGCCCAACTCATGATTGCAAGTTATGGGTGGCAGCGCGCGGCCGCTGCGCTGTTCCTCAGGCTAGATGTAAGGTGGTTTGCCTATTTGACAAGGTGAATCGTAGTGGTGGCGCCAGCGGGGGGAGGAGGAAGAGGGTGTGATGGTGTGTTAGGAGGGGTAGTTGATAGTCGAACGAACAATTCGGTCGCTGCAACGAAGGACGGACGGTCGAGGGAAAATAGACGTAGACACTGAAAGCTACAGATATATAGGAGTTTACGCGTGCGAGTGGAGGGACAAAGCTCAGCCGTCAGCGTCTGAAGCGTTGGCACGCTGGCTAGTCGTCGGTCACTGCCAGCGTTGGTGGGGGCTCTTATGCGCCTGAGGCTGAGGTGAGGCTGAGCAGCATGCTTCTATAGATGATTCGTTGCTACGCCTCTTCACCCCTTTTACTCAACCCAGCGGGTAGATAGTAATTAGTTGCAAGAACAGTAAATGGATGTGAGAGTGATGCCAAGTGGGATGTATAGATGCCTGCATACAGCGGTATATACGAAGTAAACATATATAAACATGGATGTAGACTAGTCTGCTCATCACAAGAAACCCATAACGTCCACACCCCTACAGGGCAATCTATATTTGTCAATATTGTGACATACTAACTATGTAACGATGCTAAACACAAGCGAGAACACGAGGGGTATTGTGAATGGATATATTCTTGGCCGGTCTTCTGGGCCCTGTGGAGCATTTTTTGAACTTTCAGGGAACTTCTTCTACAATACAGGTGCCGTACCCTATGACATCATGCCTTCTTGCATATACACATAAGGCCTCCCATTCCATCTAATAGTCCATTACTTCCGACTTCTGCATCCCACCTCGGATCCTCTGTACGCTTATTACTCCTTCAGACCTAGTACCACACGATATACCGCACGCAGTGCTTTACAATTCACCATGACTGCTGCTAAGCTTCTCACCATCCTCGCTGGTTTTGTTGGTGTCTTTGCTCTCGCTATCTACCTATTCGGTATTCCACCTGAGATGAAGCGAAAGTTGGAGCGTCAGGCACTCAAGACAATGGGAGAAAACAAGATGTCTTATATGGCCAAAGGTAGGTCCATGCACTTCGTATTCCCCGTTTGTTCTCCTGCTGGTGCTGACCAAGCTCTCAGGGCAAATCTCAAAAATCCCCGACACTAACCAGAGAGACGTCGATTCGCTGAAGAAGGGCTTTGGAAACGCAGTTGGTGGTGTCACGCAGAATCCTCTTGGAGAGGTTACTGGTGAAACTGCGGATCGCTTGACGAGCCCACTCACGGGTCGCTGATCTTCTATTCTGCAAGACGAGCCGCCACGCAAGTCTGGGGCTCGATACAGAACTATTCGGAGAGTGCATACAAGCGCAGCTTCAGCATGACGAAGAGTATAATGGAGACTGCTGTACGGAGAGCGGTCAAAACGAAAGACATGGCTTCAGACACAACGACTACGAACAAGACAAATAAGGTGCACACTAGGTAACTGAGCATTGGTGGGCTTTCCTGTTTTCTTTGCTTTTTTTTCTTGCGGGGAGGGCTCCTTTGCAATGATACACCTAGCAGTCCGCGATTTTCAATATGAATAATTACACTAGGTATTGAAACATCCATCTTTGAACATCCCATTCATGCCAGTGCTGCCTCGTAACCCCTCAAGTCGCTCTTCCAGACTGCAAGCCACACGAACTGCCAGCCTGCCATGATAACCCAGAATGGCACCTGAAATGCCATCTTCCTCGTCTTGTGCTGGAAAAAGTGCATTCCCGCTAGGGCGCCAGGCCATCCACCTAGTACCCCAAGCGTGTGCAGCGTGCTCTCCTTTACACGCCACTCCGCAGACCGCGCCTGCATCTTGTCGTATCCATACAGTATAAAAGCGATACCGCTAACCATGCCAGTGTAGCCGAATGGTAGTAGGGAGCCAGTTTCGTAGTATATGCGCAGCATTGATACGGTCGGCAGGACGAGAGAGAATATACCAGCGACGGTCGCGACCGTAACGGGCCTGCGCCGCTGTGCCCTCTGTGGTGGCATGGAAATTACAATTTATAGCTCCAAGTTCGCCTTCAGGTAGTTAGGCGATAATTGATGATTTCTCACGGCGGTAGCTGTCCGCATTCCGAGCGGGGCGGGAGTGAAGATATGTTGATCAGTCTGACATGGCATTCGAAGATCATGTCGATCTCCCGTAGCACAACAGCTAGTTATCTACGGAGTAAACCATGACTGGCTTAGCTCACGTGCTCACCTCTTGCCAACTGGATAAGCCAGCACTCTATTGAAACAGATCAGCTGTCGTATTTTTCTAGTTGTATGAAAGAGGGGGCAAATGAATGTGGAATTGTTTTGAAAGGCATGAAGAGTTTTTTGAGCACTGCAGCTATTTATCCTTACCCGATTTGTGGACAATTATTAGTACATACCAGAGTTGAATACTTTTTACATGCACGTGACAGGTCGTTGCGATGCTCTAGCGATTTGATTTGTGATGAGTGAGCTCATCATGCATATTTGGAAGGTACCTAAGTATGTATACAATTCAGTTCGAGAGTCGCTGTACTAGCCATCATTATGGTTGTTGGTGCTCCAGTCGATGACGCACTATCTATCCTTGGATATGGGACATTGAGTACCAAATACCAATGTTCAGGTCATGGCAAAAGATAGATGACCTCTATACACATAGCACCCTCCTTTATTTCCATTCCATGTATCATCCTAGCCTTGATTCCTTCACCTTTGATTCCTCTCACCGTCGAAACTTTGTCGCAGATGCAGGTGGAGAAAGGATCCAATCTTCATCTTCATCGCCATCCTCCTGGCCGGGCCACGGTCGGGGTGTTGGCGGATGTTTTGCCCACTGCTGTTCCCTCTCCAGTTGCCTCGCCCTCAAGCCGCCTCCATCCCGATTCACTTGTGAAAAAGTCTCCTTGGGCAACATCTCACCTTTTCGCCTATCCTTCCTCTCCTTCTCCCAAATTCTCTGTTTCTCTCTCTCTAAACTTGCCAATGCGTCCTTTTGTTCACTGTGTGATGGCATTTTCCTACTACTCCCACGTCCCCTCGGAACACTCCCGCTGTTTCGCTTCCAATCTACATCCGATCTCTCCTCTCCGTTGATGGCGCGTCCATCCCCTCTACTCGAGTTTTTCTCAACCGTCTTTCCGTGAATGCGTTCCCGGTCTCTAGGCACTCTTATCAGCTCCTCCATCCACGCCCGCTCCGCCTTCACTTTTTTCCAGTCCCTGTTGCCCCATCCATCATGGCCTAACTCTGGCGCAGCATAATTCTCATGGCCTTTGACAGGCTGTATAGGCTTGAAGACAGGCTGTACTGTGACCGGTGAGCCAGGCCTCGGTGGCAGTGAGGGAGGCGGTTTGTTAAGTGAAAGCCAGCTGCTTGAGAATGTACGGCGGGGTTGCGATTGTGATGTCCGGCTCAAATTAGAAGTGTTCCAGGAGCCTGAGGTGTCGTGGGATCTGTGGCTTGCGGTGGAAGAGACGCCGGTTTTGGAGGGGGAGCGCGAGCGGTGGGCGGAACTCGACCCAGAGCGGATTTTTTGTATGAACGATTGGAGGGGGGCGGGCTTTGAGGGTGTCAAAGAATCGGATGGAGCACTGCTCTGACCACGGCTGTGGGATGGCATTATGCTTTGTGGCGGCGATGTTTGTGATACTATCTGTACTGGATGGATGTGGTGAGTAGCGTGTAAAGACGGCGGTTGAGAGGCACAGAAAGTTTGGTTAAGCTGGCTGCTATCTAGAGATAAGGATGGAGCGGTATCCTGAATTTCCGTTGACCATGCGCGAAGCCGTGGTGCAAACGAAAGAAGGGCTTGCCTTGCCCTCTTTCCTGCTTCTATCCGCCTTTACCGTTGATAGATTGTATTGTTTTGGAATTCATTATCTTCGATATTACGTATCAACTATGACCAGCATGCTATTGTTGAACTCTCAATAAGTTAAGTAATAGTCAATTTGTGGAGCGTCAATGGAAAAAACCTATGACTATATGTGACCCCCTCAAGTCATCCAACAAGACTGCTGCAACATTCTCGTCCTGAGCTGTGTTAGCGTATAATTTATCTCTTGCTGCTACTGGCTTGTTTTGAACGTTATGATGAGACGTGTGATGTCGTGTGACACATCTTGAGGAATGCTGGAAGGATAAGACTTAAAAGCTTCGTGTGAAAGTTGATCCTGCTGCAGCTTAATGCAGGATAGCCTGTAGCGTGTGAGGGTCTGAGTGCCACAGACCGCAGGTATAGAGCACTCACACCCACTCGAACATTTCATCTCACCTGAGGTGCGACACGATCTCCCACCATTCGTATTACATGGATATCCAGATGAACAGACGAAGCCACCACAGCATACGGATCCAGGATCTGCGCATGCTGTGCCTCCACATGCCTCTACAGCATTTGGGCAGCATCCATCATCAGGTGATGAGACGCATTTGGATGTCGTTGGGCAGCACTTGATTCCTACGCCACATTTACGATTTGCACTCGGCATGAGATTTAGAGAAGACGGAAGCGAGGAGGCTCGGAGCAACGTACAAAATCCGTGCCAGACAGGCAGCAGGTTGTTTTTGTTGAACACTGGACAAGGTATGAGCATGAAGAAGTATGTTTCCATCTTCTACTCGCAGTGGATGCATGTATCTTGCTTCCACCATACTCGAGCCGTCATCGTCGGCGAAGAGAAGGTTATCTGGAACCGGTTCGGTACAGGCTGAAACGGGCTCAATGCTGTCGGCGGCCGCAAAGCGAGCCACGAGTAGAGTAGAGCTGCCGGAGCAGCTAGTACATAACCGCATCTTCGGTCGAGTTGCGGTCGTCTCGAGAAATTAGAGGCCGCCCACATCTTCTTGTCTCGTCGCTGATAAGCTACGAGCAGCTCGGATTATCAATACCAATTATCTGCTCGTTTTCTCGTATCCTCAGGAGAAATGGAATTGGTGAGTGATGGCCGAGCCGACCTCCGGTTCGTGATGGTAAGTTCCAGGCAGCTGAAGAAGGCTGCCAAGAACATGGCTTGCAGGATGGACGAAGAGACCCCTTCACCCCTTGTGGGTGAGTGGCACTCGTGAAAATGGAATAGGCTTTGGCTACAACTTGATTTTCCCCATGTAATGTGAGTGATGCGGGATATGTCTGTCATTTTGTCGCAGACGCAGAGAAGCGCACGCGCTATGGTGCCATCGAAGGGCTGTGTGCATTGTACATACAGGAGGGAGACCGTTGGCTGGATTTGTACTCCGTACGTACATACAGTAATGTTGATGCCTCGCCCTCAGCCTCAGGGCAGACTTCGCACAGCATCGACCACTGTGCATGCAAACAGTCCGCATGTAGCAAAGGAAATCCGTCACGTGAATGGATACCGCTGTACTCTGTACACATCTCGCCGACCGATTTTATGGCGGAGGGAAATCCCAGGAGGCGGTCTGAGCGGCTGCTGTCCCGTCTCCGCCTTTGCCTTTGGATGATGCATGGTCCTCTCTCGACTTTTAGCATGTCGGCCAACAGATTGCTGTTCCATGTGTCCATCTCTTGGAGAAACTGTAGTAGATACTCGATGCTGAGAAACTATGCGGGTGCTTCGCGGGTGGTCGTGGATGCCGAGCATGTGGAATCGATCGCACTTGCCTCTTTCTTTCCAGCAACCGCGATGGTGGCCCTTCGCCCCTTCCCAGGCGGTGTAGCGCCCCTTCCAATGGCAAAAAAGAGCGCCTGTTGTTTGCCTGAACGTGGAGGTTTGTTGCTCTTTTCTCCTTTCACCTTTTGCTTGAACCTTTGCCCCGGTGTCCAACTTCCCACCTCATTTGCGCGCTCCATCCATTTGCTTCGCCCTTTCGCCTTCGCCCCTCTCTTTCGCTGCTGCTGCTGCCGCCGCCGCCGCCGTCACTGCTGTCGTTCATGTTGCCTTCGCCGCTTCGTGCATGCCCACTAGTTGCTGAGAGCGCTCGCCGCTTCCCGGGTTGGATAGCGCATTCTACACCATGACCTCATTGGTACGGTACACGTTCGAATAACACCGCCAAACTTCACCGGAACCAACGCATCGTCCCCCGAAGCTGATCCACCGGGATAACCCAGCCTTTATCTCTATACACCGCGGCGCTTATTGCTCACGCTCTCTGGCAGGTCTGAGCTGGCACATCTAGTGCTCGCATGTCGCTGCTTCCATCCCTACGTAGCTGGGGTGAGACGGGCCCGGGTACATGCGCACGGTTTGAGTCGAGCCACGTTTGGCCGGCGTCGATACAAGCGTTCCGACCCAGCGAGGATATCAGGGCGATGGACAAGAGAGGCCACCGCTAGCAAGGCTTACAGTCATCAACCATTCGCGCTGTCTATGGCGAGGTGCCGTCTCTCGTTGGTTGATGTAGCCGCAGCCATCCCTCAGGACAGTGTGTGCTGGCCGTCCCGCAATTCCATTCTGGGATGACGGAGTCTCCGTGGCGGAGGCCTTCATATGGGTCGTTTCATTCAAGCTCTTTCTTATTTCACCTCTGCACACAGATCTATCGAACACAGACCCCTCCTCCAGGTTACCACGGCCACCCTAGGTAGAAAGCAATGCGGTCGGGCAAGTGGCCAGAGCGAATGGTAAGTGTTGGACCTTGAGAAGAGCTTGTATCTTGAGGTACAGCAACTCAACAAGACTGAGGCTGATCCGATTCCAGGATGCTGCTTGCGGTGGTGGCGACGATATGTTTGATCCAGGTCCAGGCCATCGGCGTTTCAATTCCCCAGCCTCATCACAGTCGACGAGAGCTGGCTACTATCAGCACTCTACGCTGGCCCCATCCGCGGCTTATTCACATACCTCCTTGCCACCGTCCATAAAGGAACACCTGAACGCTTCTCAGTCAAGCCCAGGGAACGCTTCAATACCGGTCGTCGGTGCTGAGACTCCTGTAATCCAGAGATTCGTCAACCCGGACCTCGGCCAGGGCCTGCAAGCCCTTCGATCCACTGGTAGTAACCCTCCTCTTGAATCGTATTCAAAGCCAATGTCCTACTCGAATCAGTACTTGAATACAGGATACAGCTCATCTTCGGCAACTCCCCCCGAACCCACCACTCCATATCTGAACCCTGACACATCATATGGTGGGGATAGTAGTACTGATACATATGGGTACGTGCAGTGTCGACAAGTTCAGTAGCGAATGATGACTAACACTACGTAGGCTATCGAGCAACTACTATAAGTCTGTTCTCTGGGAAGAACCATTCCAGGATCACCAGGATACAGTGACCGCAGATGGAAGCATCGGATTAGAAGATATGTCAGAAATAGGCTTGAGGGTTCGGTCGGGAAGTCGATCGTCTATAGCGAGGTATGTCTCCACTACATGTTTGTTACCAGGCATACTCTACCAGCCGACCAGGATTCACAATAACCCTTAGCTTACATCATGTAGTAATGCATCGATCGTGTTCTGCGACCTTTGCGGCAAGCCCTTCAATGGGGATTATGCTCGTGGGAATCTTACCCGCCATGTAAAGACACGTCATTATCCTACCATCTTTCAGTGTGAAGTGAACGGATGTCATCGACAGTATCATAGATCTGATGCAAGGCTCCAGCACTACCGGAAGAGCCATCCTGAACTCCAAATGCAGCCGGCTGTCTCTCGCAAAATCATTTGAGTCTTGCGAGCCATTCGATAATATGATATGGCTTGCGGGAAATTCCATTCCGAGACAAGCATGGCCAAGCGCAAAAGAGCTAGTCATGCCCCCGTGTAGCTCGCGCTATAGGATCGATAAGCTATTGCATTGAACGTATACGGTCAATATGAATCAAAGAAGGAGATGGGGACTGGAAGAAAGAGAGATGGACAGGAGGAGTTGGCTACTAGACTGTTGAACGATGGGCAGTTTCAATTGGCTAACGATGGGTTGAGGAGTCTCGGGAGTTTGGCGTTTATCCTTATCCAGTTCATTGGTGTTGCCTTTGCGTCCATGTGCTTTTAAGTTCCTCATGCTTCCCGGCTCCGGTGGCTCTTTTGATTTCTTTCCTCCTCTTCCATCTGCTCTGGGACAAACATGCTGTACTAGCCGCCATAACCCAACACTATCTCTTTCTCCAACACGATGCACTGTGACGTCTAACCACTCATCTTTTCACAACTTCGAACATAGCCACCTCTTCTACGCTCCTGACGTCGAGACAAGGTTGCAGACGTTAACGCCATGACGCACATGGAAACGTGCAAACCGTTCATCGCACCAGTCATTAGCGTCGATGCGTAATGGCTGGGTCTCTTCCCCTATCACACAAACGCAATGCAGGGTTGATCCCAACGATTATCCAGCACCAACCGGTCCACAGATGTAGAAGTTCGTAATCCAAGACGTTTGCGCAAAAAGGCAAAGGGAAAAAGCACAATAGATGATAGAAGACATCCGCAGCAAGCAAGCTCTTTTTCAAATACAAATCCCTCTTCAGCTGCGACGTCAGGCCACACGGTGACGCACCACCTCCCCCAAGCATTGCTGTCAGTTATCCCCCCGTCTACACAATTTGAATCTGTAGACGTGCCCAAGAAGGGCGTCGTGAGGTTGGGTTGCGAGGTGATGCATGCTCCTCTGCTGTGAACCAACCAAAGGGTACCACGATGCCGGGCAGCCATGGTTGGGCAAGAAGAGAGAGACTGCGCGCCAATAGACGGGCTCAAACGATTGCCAATTTCGGTGCTGGGTGGGCTGGGGGAAGAGTTGAGGGAGGCTGTGGGCTGTGTGCGTTGGGTCGGCGAGGTTACGTTGGGTTGGCTTGGGGAAATGGGTTGTGATGATGATGATGGGGGTGGTGATGGTGATGGTGGTGGTGGTGGTGATCGGTCGGTCGGTTAGTCGGTCAGTCGGTCAGATTGAGGAAGGGAAAGAAAGGAAAGGGAAGGAGCGGTGAACACGTAGACTTGCAGATTTCCCGAATCTTTCCCCCACCCCTCTTTCGTTTTTCTTCTTGCGAGCATTTGCGGGAGGGGGGGGGGAGGGAAAATGCGTGTGGGAAGAGGGTTCGGTGTTGTGCAAGGTTGTGGGCTTGTGTTGATGTTGTGTGGTCTTGTGCTTGATAGCGTGTGGGTGCGTGCAACAATGTAACAATCCAACAATCCAACAACCCAACAATGCAACTTTCTGCTGCAGCGGGACGGTTCCTGTCTAAAACGGCTCCTTGTGGGTCGAAGGAGGTAGATGTTGTTGCATGAGTATGTATGTATGTACAATACTCCCTGCCTGTGCGCCCGTTGACCCGTAGTTAGTGTGGGAAAGTACATAATCGGCCCGTTGACTTATGTACAATGCATACATAACTACGGAGTATAGTTAAGTACCTTATGCTCGTTAGACATGGAAGACGCCATCCAAGTGACGTGCAGCGAAACTTTATCGCTCCTCCAGACTACCTATGCCCGTCATTATCGGAGAATACATTCTCCGCTTGAAGACGTACATGAAGCGTAGGCACGCACAAGTGTAGAGCCAGCTAGTGTACGCATGGATTCTACGATACGGGGGAGAGTTTATCTAGTGGGTAAACAGCACAGCTAGTTACTGTATCGATGTCGAGTCTGTTTCGCGCAGGATAGATCTGCAGTGAAAGTGCCTGCCATGTTGAGAATGCATCTTGCAGCTGGCAAAGAGTATCTGCTTCTTAAACAAGCAAGATATTCCGTGAAGGGCGGTGAGGCCTTGCAAGACGAGTCTGCTTGCGCACATATGTAGAGTCGATTGTATGCAGACGAGCTATGACAGAGCTCCTACCAGAGACCAATGTACGTCTAATCAAGGAATATAGCGAGGGAAGAGATGAATGGTAAGGCACTCTTCTGGAGCCAAGCTGTATCGAAATAGTCAGCCTTGAATGATCGACTTCGGAATCTTGCTGTGTGCCTTTCTGTTTGCCCTTTGCTAGCATGTACGTGTAGGGACACATGTATTGCAATTTTGTTTTTCCCGTGACAATTCACCAATCGATGCGCTTGCGCATGGCGTCGTCCATGATTGGAGTTATTGTAAAGATGATTCAGCCTTTGATAGTCCTTGTCAAGTTTCTGCTTCCCGGTGAAAAGCTGACCGATGAGTAGTGAATCACAAGGTGGACGGCGGTGAACCCAGAACAATAAATCTGCGGCCATCATTGTTCGTCGTTTGTTTTCCGACGTAGACCCCCTAATCGGTGCAATCCAGCCTGAGAGTGCATTTTGAATTTAGATTTCAGGCAAGATTGCACTATATCATGCTGCAGAAGCTGCGAGAAGTCATTTCCTTGGACGCAGAAGGACTTTGAGCCTCCAGAAGACGTCCCACATACGTCAGTTTGCATTAACTCTTTCATCGTTTTATTTCGCTCGAAACACTCAAGGCTGATCTTCTCCGCGAGTTAGCTACTATAAGTAATCAATGGATCAGCTAGTGCACATGTTTACTGGGACACAAGATTCCTGTGTCACCGAAACACTCTTACTTGGACGCAAAATTTGGGCTTAGATTGTTCTAGACGCATAGTTTTCCGATAAGCTTTAAGCTCACATTGCATGAGCCAGGGTTGGTATGAAAGCCTTGTCTCGAAATGAAGGTCGAGGCGATAGTCGTGAAAAAGTGATGGCAACTCCAGATAGGAATACTATAACTGGCCAGCAGAGAAATTCCCTGAGGACAAGATGGCTGGGGGAAGCCTGATTCGCGTAATAGATTGCATTATCAATGGCACAGTTTTGTCGTTGAAGTGTTTGTACGACGTTTGAGCTATCTTTTCTTGTTGCTCAGAGTCAAAATCTAGAGCCTACGCCGTAATCTAGTCGCTTCGTTTGAGACCGCACTGGTAGCAAAGGAAGTCACGCAGGGTGACGAGAGCATTTGTTCGGCAAGTAAATATGACTCGGTACGTGAGAAGCAATGTTAGGCAAGATGACGCTGATATTACGAAGCGAGAGACGAGGGGTGAGGGACGGCAGCTGATGATCACAGAGTACCGCGTTGTGCGGCCCGTCGCGAAGGCAAGCGAAGCATCTACTACGCTGTATGAAGCTACAACAAACCTCGAGCTTACAAGGCTGCAAATGGTGATCGTTCAAAGATGGAACAGCAGTATTGCAGGCAATCTACTCCAAGTGGAATCTCCAAGTGGTCCTTGGGAGTAGATAACGGAGAGACCCAGCAGGAAAACAATAATCTTTCGGGCTAGATCTTGCATCGGAATTCCGGTCTTATAATATTTCGAGGGAAACAATGATCAAGGGAGCATACTGGGATAATGCATGCATGATTATTGAATGAATTGGGGTGATGATGGCGATTGAGACCTTTGTGGGTTTTCAGGCAATTGTTGAAAACATACAAAGCTATGTTTCCTTTTTGCTACCATGAACCCAACCCGCAGTCTGCCTGACTTCACCCACATCGGGTTCGAAGGTATGAATCTTCTAGCCAATGTGAGTAGGCATGGCGATATGCTGGGTGACCTTCCCAAGGTTATGGATGGGCGTCTACGTGCATGGCATTAGAGCCAGATCAGGGGCGCTGGTGTGCCGGTTGCCATAGATGACACGCCACCAACTTTGCGTTGCTGCTCAAGGCATAATCCTTTCAAGATGCATCGTCTACATCGAAATGTTACCGACAAGCCCGATGTCGCTGGACCGGATACACGTGAGGCTCGATTGGCTATGCTCGCGACTGAGAAGATGTACGAGTCGTCTGACGGCGGCGTCCTCCTGAGGTATTGTAGCCTTATTGATGTGCGGAAGGCCTGGTCATCGCGTAAACGCCAAAATTTTAGTAGGCCCATCCATGGGCCTACTAGATGAAGGCTGTGAAAGTTTATCGCAAAAGGGTATTTCTTGGTAATAGCTATTGCTTAGGCGACCGATATGAATCACGAGTTCAGACTGGTCTTGTCCTACAACTTGTTCTTGATGCGTTTAGACGGTGAGGGGTCACTCAAAGCCTTGTAGGCCATATATATCGTAGGACAAAACCCGCATTCTTGAGCCCATGGTAGCGACATCAGCCTCCTCGACTCTCGCTTCTGTCGTCGTACCCTTTTGATGTTTCACTAAGGTATGTGATAATCCAAGTCCTATGTTTCCGTGGTAGCTCGGCTAATCAATATCAGAGGTTTTGCTCGACCGAAAGGCTACTGTAAGAGGAGTGCGTGAAAGAAGCATTATAGGCCCTCTCTGACAGGATTGTCTGAGTGTCGTCACGCAACGTACCCTCCGATTGCAGGTTCAAATCAGGTTGACCCAATCTTCCTCATTGCTCAGACATCCAACCTTGAAGGTTACACATCGCGTGCACCTCGCGACCGAACAGACAGTAGGCACAATGCAAGGCTTTCTGGATGAGGAGGGAAGGACATTATGGCCGAGTACATTGTGGCGTAGCCCGACATCTGGGGAGAGCCAGCAACCCGAGCTCCAGTACAGTGCAGGAGGACACGAGAATTCTGTTGAAAATAATAAGCTGCAGACAAATAGAGCTTCGGAGGCGTTTGTGGTGCATCACCCTGTCGGTCCTTATCCAACCACATCGACTTTGACATATCCTGCCGTAAGCGGAGGCTATGAGAGAGAATTCAGACCTGTTATGACTTCGAGATACGAGCCGGAACAAGAGCAGCCCTCTACCAGTCTCAATGGATTATCATATGAGGGATGGATTAACCAAGGCGAAGTCCAACGGGAACAATCCATACCCGCATATGATGAGCAAGATCGACTTGATCATATCAGGCGAGTGTTGACAATCGATGGAGACATATGTGCTGATGATGTCTCAAGACAAAATGCATCGTATCATCCTAGTGTCCACGCAGGCAACCAGTCTAGGTACCGTCCGAACGAGTGCATCCAGGAAACACACTTGACAGTTTTCGAGCCCCCATCCAGTCAACTGTATGTATTACTTTATCGCCAAATATTGGTGCTGATGATGATTCCAGGCTGCCCGCAGTTGTAGCACAGCCGAGGACAATTCTTCCCAACCCCCATCCAGATCAGAGCTCTCGACCATACTCGGATGACCCACAAGAAAGCTTGGCAGGATATTCTATTCAGTGCGATGCGTGTGGAGAAACATTGACTGGAGCGTATGCAAACGGTAACTTGACGCGTCATCGGAGGTCCCAAAAATGTACGGCGGCTGTGGAGAAGAAGTCGTACAACTGTCAACGGTGCGATGCAACGTTTCAGAGGTCTGATGCTCTGCTCAACCATAAGAGAAAGAGACATGGACATCCACCGGGGCTTTCGAGAAACTACCAAAACGATGAAGGGTGAAGGGGTAGAGCTCTGCCACAGTCACCTTGGAAGTGCTGATGTAGTCTCGTGTAGGTGTGGTGCGTGCCCGTTGGCTTGTGACGTTGGTGTTGCTCTTTGTCATTTCTCAACTATGAGTCCAAGTCGTCGTATTAGAATGTCACAGAAAATTCTTTCCTTGTTCATGTGTGTTGCTAGAGGTGTTGAAGCTTCGCGGAGGGACTTCGCAGCTGCCGAGTAGTCGAGCGAGGTATCCTTTATGAAGTGTAAAGAGAACATTGCCGCAAGGTGACACTCCTAGGGTGCTAGGTACCATCCGACGGGAAGCCACATCTCCAAGATTCAACCGATACCATCGGTCATCGTTCGGGTACCTGCTAGAGGAGATACAGTGGACGAGCTGGCAAAGAGGTGACTGATCATTCTTGAGGTATTCCTGAATCGCGTCTCCGGACAGGACGTGTAATGGGCAGGCATATCATGTCATACGAAGTACTGTCATCCAGGCTGGCCGTAACGAAGAAGCACTGCTTCATCTCCACAATCAGCCCACATTTCGTCGGGACTTCTATACTATGGATATCTGTCTCGATGGAACAAGCAAAGCAAAGCGACGTTGGTATGCAGCATTGGGGCCCTAGTCACCCGCGAAACCGGCCAACACGATGCTTTTTCGCTAGTCTGTCAGGAGTTCGCGTAGTGTGGTGCCTTTTTCCGGCACGGCACCGCCAGAATCCATCGGAACAGCGAGACTGGTTCTCGAGGTGGACGAGGTGGACGGATCATCACATACATAGATGCCAATCAACTACTCCGTACAGCGTCAGGCACTGTCCCTTCGTGGAACCAAAATCTGCATACATCTCGCCAATCAAACATACTCTAGATAGCGGCCTATGCATAACCCGAGTAGAGCCGTGCCGTCCATCCTGCTAACCTGTGGGACTACAACCAAGATCCCCACGTACTCGATTTCGCGTTACACGGGAAGTAGATAGACGACAAGGTTCAGAGGGCGAGACGGTTAGGACTTGGTTTCATTTCTACCTTCGTAATCTTACGGATGCCTTTATACTACATGGAATAGGAAGCGAAGCGTTGCTGGACGGTTGCAAGCAACTTGGGAAGAGAGCATCAAAAAGACTTCTGGACACGATTACCGCCCATGGTCGAGAGTGAACAAAGGATAAGAGACGAGGTATCCCAAGGTCCGACCGACCTGAAGCTGTGCACGCGTATGCACATGCGTTTAGACATTAATCCTCCAACGCCTGATATGACCAATATGAGCAGCAGTGTATGAAATGAGACAGTAGATGACTGACAGTATGAAAGCACTCAACTGTTGTGATGAGTGTGGGGGGGGGGGGGGGGGGGGGGGGGGGGGGGGCGGGGGGGGGGGGGGGGGGGGGGGGGGGGGGGGGGGGGGGGGGGGGG